>CADCXT010000828.1:0-31828 GCA_902806775.1 Microtus agrestis
ATTCTCTTAGGTCTCTGTTAGGTTTCAGTCTGATTGACCTGTCCATTGGTGAGAGAGGAGTGTTGAAGTCTCCTACTATTAGTGTGTGCGGTTTGATGGCAGCCTTGAGTTTTAGTAATGTTTCTTTTACGTACGTGGGTGCTTTTACATTAGGGGCATAGATATTCAGGATTGAGACTTCCTCCTGATGAATTGTTCCTGTTATGAGTATAAAATGTCCCTCTCCATCTCTTCTGATTGATTTAAGTTTGAAATCAACTTTGTTAGAAATTAGTATGGCCACCCCTGCTTGTTTCTTAGGTCCATTTGCTTGATAAGCCTTTTCCCAGCCCTTTACTCTGAGTAGTTGCCTGTCTTTGTGTTTGAGGTGTGTTTCTTGTAGACAGCAGAGTGTTGGATCCTGTTTCCGTATCCAATCTCTTAGCCTGTGCCTTTTTATAGATGAGTTGAGTCCATTGACATTAAGTGATATTAATGTCCAGTGGTTGTTCATTCCGGTCATTTTTCTAGTAGTAGAGTTTGTGTGTTTCCGTTCTTTGAGATGTGTTGGTGAAGGGACTCTAGATATCTGAGTTATTGTGAGCCTTGTTGGACTCCTTGGTTTGTGATTTTCCTTCTATTACTTTCTGTAAGGCTGGATTTGTGGCTACATACTGTTTAAATTTGTTTTTATCTTGAAAAATTTTGTTTTCTCCATTTATAGTGAACGAAAGTTTGGCTGGGTATAGTAGTCTGGGCTTGCATCCTTGGTCTCTTAGTTTCTGCAGTACATCTATCCAGGACCTTCTGGCTTTCATGGTTTCCAAAGAGAAGTCAGGTGTAAGTCTGATGGGTTTGCCTTTATAAGTAACTTGGCCTTTTTCCTTTGCAGCTCTTAATATTCTTTCTTTATTCTGTATACTTTGTGTTTTGATTATTATATGGCGAGGGGATGTTCTTTTTGGATCCAGCCTATTTGGTGTTCTGTAAGCTTCTTGGATCTTCATAGGTATATCTTTCTTTAGATTGGGAAAGTTTTCTTCTATAATTTTATTAAATATATTTTCTGGACCGTTGAGCTGCACTTCTTCTCCTTCTTCAACTCCAATTATTCTTAGGTTTGGTCTTTTTATTGTGTCCCAGATTTCGTGAATGTTTTGTGATGAGAGCTTGTTGGATTTGCTGTTTTCATTGATCAGTGCGTTTATTTTCTCTATGGTATCTTCAGCGTCTGAGATTCTTTCTTCAATCTCTTGTATTCTGTTGGTTATACTCGTTTCTGTAGTTTCTATTCGTTTACCTAGATTCTCAATGTCCAGACGGCCCTCTGTTTGTGTTTTCTTCCTTGTCTCCATTTCAGTTTTCAGGTCTTGAACTGATTCCATTATCTGTTTGATTGTTTTTCCTTGGTTTCCTGGGGTATCATTCACTGATTTATTCAATTCTTCAAACTTTCTGTTATACTTCTCATCCATTTCCATGAGGGCGTTTTTTACATGCTGTTTAAGGATGTCAATCACTTTCAAAGATTCCATTTTTTCTCCTTCTTCTTGATTAAGGTGTTCATGTCCTCCTGATGTGGGGTCCCTGGGTTCAGGTTGTTCCACGCTGTTTTTCAGATTGTTGGGTGAATTCTTGCATTGGCGCCTGCCCATCTCTTCCTCCAAATGCTCCCCTAAGGATCTTCTTTTACAGGATCAGGTCTCCTTGCCCACTGATGTTACTTCCCTGTGTTGGGACTCTCCCGTGATGGCTCTCTAGGTGCCCCAGTGATGGATCTCCTGGAGCCAAGATCAGCTCTCCTTGCTGGTTGGGAAGCTTGTAAACTAGGTGCCTACCTGCACGTGCAGGCAGGCTACTGAGGCCAGAGGAATTCGCGCCCGCCCGGCTGCCCTCTGGATACTGCCCCAGCGCCCAAACGGGCTGAGCTGGGTGATGTTATTTGCCCAGAGATGGCAGGGAGAGAGAAGTGAGGGAGGGTTCTGGATACCCGCTGGGTTAGGTATGAAGAGAGAGGCGGTATGCAGGAGTATAGGGCCTGCAGGAAACAGTTCCCTGGCCCGCTTCGGCCGCGGGTCAGAGAGGCACTCACCCCGAGAAGGTTCTTCTGGTGCCGAGATCAGCACTCCTTGCTGGTTGGGTAGCTTGTAAACAACGCCCTAGCTACCTGCACGGTGCAGGCAGGCCACTGAGGACAAAGGAATTCGCGCCCGCCCGGCTGCCCTCTGGATACTGCCCCAGCGCCCAAACGGGCTGAGCTGGGTGATGTTATTTGCCCAGAGATGGCAGGGAGAGAGAAGTGAGGGAGGGTTCTGGGTACCCGCTGGGTTAGGTATGAAGAGAGAGGCGGTATGCAGGAGTATAGGGCCTGCAGGAAACAGTTCCCTGGCCCGCTTCGGCCGCGGTCAGAGAGGCACTCACCCCGAGAAGATTCTTCTGGTGCCGAGATCAGCACTCCTTGCTGGTTGGGTAGCTTGTAAACAACGCCCCTAGCTACCTGCACGGTGCAGGCAGGCCACTGAGGACAAAGGGATTCGCGCCCGCCCGGCTGCCCTCTGGATACTGCCCCAGCGCCCAAAACGGGCTGAGCTGGGTGATGTTATTTGCCCAGAGATGGCAGGGAGAGAGAAGTGAGGGAGGGTTCTGGGTACCCGCTGGGTTAGGTGAAGAGGGGGGGGAGGAGGGGGGGCACAAAAAAAACCCCCCCCCCCCCCCCCCCGCCGGGGAGAAACCCCCCCCATTTTTTGGGTAACCCTTTGGTTGGGGGGTTAAAAAAAACCCCCCCCCCCCCCCCCCCGGGGGGGGCACCCCAAGAAAAAAAAAAAAAAACCCCCCCCCCCCCCCCCCTCCCCCCCCCCCCCCCCCCCCCAAAAGTGGGTTAGGTTTGCCCGAGGGAGATGGAGGGAGAGAGAAGTATGCAGGTAGGGTTCTGGGTACCCGCTGGGTTAGGTATTCGAAGAGAGAGGCGGTATGCAGGAGTATAGGGCCTGGAAGAAAAATTCCCCCCCCCTTTTGAATATTCTATCATTTAGGAAGAATATGGCACTCCTAAGAACCATACTATCTTTACTAGAAACTCATGCAGGTCAGGGGATTCAGGATTCAAAAGAGGCAATAATAAAAAGACTTGAAATGATTGAAGAAATTATTGGAGCTGGTGAACAGAGTAATAAGGCACAAGGACAGGATCCAATGCCAACACCAGCTATTAGAACTGGTTTACCCAAGGTTTTAGTGGCATACCCTATACTTAATTCTGACAAAGCGTCAACTTCTAAAGGCTCAAAGGGAGTCAGAGAAGCTAGATGGACACCAATAGCAATGAATGATCTAAAAGAATTTAAGCAGGCTATTGTTAATTTTGGCTTGCAAAATGCATATATAAAGGAAATGATAAGGACATGGGCTTCTAATGCTAGAGCTACCCCCTATGATTTCCATCAGTTAGTGTCTGCAGTTTTAGATAAGGTACCTTCCTTGATGTTTGGAATTTATTTCAGAGAAGAATCCAAACATATGGAACAGCAAGGAAGAGCAAAAGGTGTTGAGGTTTCCCAAGATCAAATTCTTGGTGCAGGAGAATATGCTGATCCACAGGTCCAAGCTCTTTATGATGATGAAGTACTGTGTCTATGTCACCAAGCAGCTTTAAATGCTTGGAATAGGATACAAGATCCAGGAAAAAGGGTTGAATCATATACCAGAATTAGGCAGGGACAGAGAGAACCCTTTATTGACTTTTTGCAAAGATTAATGAAGGCTCTGGACATAGGGGTAACAGACCCAGAATCTGGACGAATACTTTTTGAATCTCTAGCTTTTGAGAATGCAAACATAGAATGCAAAATGATAATTGGGCCTTTAAAGTCTAGATCAGCACCTATGGATCAATGGATTCAGCATACGATGAATGTTGAGGCGTTTAGCTATAATGATGAATCTTGGGTAGGAGAAGCAATTTCCACAGCAATGAGGAGACATCAAACTGCCAGGTGTTTTAATTGTGGTAAATTAGGACATCTGAAAAGGGATTGCAGGCACAGAATTTCTAGGAATAATATCTCCTCTGGGAATGACAAGAATAGGAGACTTAGGCCTTCAGGTATATGTAGGCGATGCGGTAAAGGCTGACATTGGTTCAACGAATGCAGGTCAACAACAGACAAACAAGGCAACCCGATACCACCAGGAAACTCCTTGAAGGGGCCTCTCGCAGGCCCCCAAGCCAACAGTGGCCCAGTCATTCCCAGTCACAGTGGAGAACATGCCTCACCAAGAAAATTAAAAGCTCCAATTTCTGCTGTAAAAAGTAATACTGGTCTAAATGATGAATTACGCGTGGAGGATGAGTCAAAAAACCCAGTAGGACAGAGTAAACGTATATTTTGGCTGACTTCTATTAACGATCGAAGACCAAAGCTAAGAGTCTGTATAAATGGCACTTTTATTGAAGGCTTATTAGACACAGGTGCGGATGTAAGTATCATTAATCCAGAATCCTGGCATCCGAGTTGGCCTCTTCAAGAGGTAGGTGTTCAGTTTCTGGGAATTGGAACCCTATCTCATGTAAAACAAAGCACAAGATGGATTGAATGCATAGGGCCCGAAGGGCAAATAGGAAGACTAAGGCCATATATAGCCAATATTGCCATAAATTTATTGGGCCGTGACCTGCTACAGCAATGGAATACCCAGATTAACATTCCTGTAGTTCCAGGAACTCATAATTCTAGGAAAGATATGATGCGGTAATATGGAAAAAAGGTCACCAGCCATTCAGGCTGTACAAGAACATACAACAAATACCAAACCTTTAGAGGTACCAACAGCCCTACCTTTAAAATGGCTAACTGAGAAGCCAATATGGATCAAACAGTGGCCTTTAGCTGAAGATAAATTGCAGGCATTGGAACAGCTGGTGCAAGAGCAACTAGATGCTCACCATATTGAAGAATCAACCAGCCCTTGGAATTCTCCTGTGTTTGTTGTAAAAAAGAAATCTGGTAAATGGAGAATGGTGACAGATCTAAGAGCTGTCAACAAAGTAATTCAACCTATGGGCCCACTACAATCTGGAATTCCTTTGCCTTCTCTATTACCAAAAGGATGGCCTCTTATAGTTATTGATTTGAAAGATTGTTTTTTCACTATACCGTTACAAGAAAAGGATAGAGAAAAATTTGCCTTCACAGTGCCTACTTATAATAATTCTCAGCCTAATAGGAGGTATCAATGGACTGTCCTCCCACAGGGTATGCTCAATAGTCCTACATTGTGCCAATATTTTGTAAGTAAGCCATTGGAAATAATTCGTAAACAATTCCCCAAGTCCATAATTTATCATTACATGGATGACATCTTGTTATCTGATTCAAATAAAGATACTTTAGAAAGGATGTTTGAAGAAGTAAAGAAAGTCTTGCCTAGGTGGGGATTACAAATTGCCCCTGAAAAGATTCAAAGAGGAAATTCTATTAATTACCTAGGTTACAGAATAGGGTTAGAGAAAATTAAAATGCAAAAGGCACAAATTAGTAGAGACCGGTTAAAGACTCTTAATGACTTCCAAAGATTGTTAGGAGATATTTCCAGTCTACGACCAGCTTTTGGGATAACACCTGATCTAATAGTTCATTTAAACAAAACCTTAGATGGTGATAAAGATTTGAATAGTCCAAGAAGACTGACAGCTGAAGCAGAAAAGGAACTGACAATGATTGAGGAAAAATTACAGGAGGCACATGTGGATAGGGTGAACCCAAATCTTAGCTGCCTCCTAGTCATATTGCCTTCCAGAATTTCTCCTACTAGGATTCTAATGCAGAGGGAATATATTATTTTAGAGTGGATATTTATACCTAATAAACCAAGTAAAAAATTAAAAACTTATATGGAAAAAGTCTCTGAATTAATTATAAAAGGTAAGCTGAGACTTCGTCAACTAGCAGGTATAGACCCAGCAGAAATTATAGTGCCTTTTACTACTGAAGAAATAAAAAAGTTATGGGAAGACAATGAACCGTGGCAAAGAGCTTGTGCTAATTTTTTTGGGAGAAATTAATAGCAACTATTCCAAAAGTGGTAGACTTAACCTCATAAAGAGAACTTCTTGGATTCTTCCTAAAATTGTACCTGATGCTCCAATAACTGGAGCCCGTAGATTCTATACTGATGCGAATAAATCAGGGAAAGCAGGTTACAAGTCAGATGAATTGAGTAAGGTGGAACAAAGCCCTTATAATTCTGTCCAGAAGGCAGAATTATATGCCATTCTTATGGTGCTAAGGGATTTTAAAGAACCTCTTAATATAGTTACAGATTCTCAATATGCAGAAAGAGTTATCTTGCATATTGAAACCGCTGAATTTATACCAGATGACACAGAGTTGACTTCATTGTTTATCCAGGTACAAGACATAATCAGGAACAGGCTTTGTCCGATGTACATAACACACATCCGGTCCCATACAGGTCTGCCTGGTCCTCTAGCCCAAGGCAACGCTGAGATTGATCAATTATTGATTGGAAGTGTGTTGCAGGCCTCAGAATTTCATAAAAAGCATCATGTCAATAGTAAAGGCCTAAAGAAAGAATTTTCCATTACTTGGCAACAAGCTAAAGACATTATAAAGAGATGTCCTACTTGTTCTTTCTATAATCGAACACCGTTGCCTGCAGGGAGTAACCCAAAGGGTACTAAGAGAAATGAAATCTGGCAGATGGATGTGTTCCACTTTATGGAATTTGGTAAATTAAAATATGTACACCACACCATAGACACGTATTCAGGTTTTCAATGGGCTACTGCCCTGAGTTCAGAAAAGGCTGACTCAGTAATCACACATTTATTGGAAGTTATGGCCATCATGGGTATACCTGCACAAATAAAGACAGATAATGGTCCAGCATATGTATCTAAGAAAATGAAATGCTTTTTTGACTATTATAATATAAAACACATTACAGGTATACCAAATAATCCTACAGGTCAGGCAGTTATAGAAAGATCAAATCGTACTATAAAGGATATGCTGAACAAACAGAAAGGGACTGAAAATACCCCCAGAAATAGATTACATAATGCTTTATTAACCTTGAATTTTCTTAACGCTAATGAGAAAGGAACGACAGCAGCAGAAAGACATTGGATAATGGAAAAGTCTGCTGAACTAAATCAACCGATTTATTTCAAAGATGTGCTGACCTCTCAATGGAAGCCAGGAGATGTGCTACGTTGGGGAAGGGGTTTTGCTCTTGTTTCCCCAGGAGAAGAAAAATTGTGGATACCATCAAAATTAATAAAGTTTCGATTTGAAGAGAAGAAACCTCTTGGAAAGGAGAAATGACAACCCATCCACAATGATGATATTCATACAGCTGGTAAGAAAAACATATAGAATGGGGGCAGGGTTCTGTTCTTATCTCCATAGGAAAACACTCATCTTTGAAAAATTCAAAGGACCCTGGATGTTTGGATACTGACAGATGGAAAAATACCTGCCCAATAGGAAATATCAAGAAAACTGAATGGGTTGTGTAAGTAAAATATATTAAACCATATTTCTAAATTTATAGAGCTGGTTTTGAAGTTGGACTCTGGCTCAGTCCCTCTCCAATTCCAAGCCTGTTGGTAAGAGAAAAACCCAGAGTTTCTGGAGTTTCTGACTCATGTCAAGAGCCATGATATGGGACAGAAAGAAATATGAGTTTAGAAAACATCTTTGCTTTTCTTCATATCTATCATACTTTTCATTGAATATATCTATCATGCCTTTCATTGATATATATATTATATATATATATATATATGTCTATATGATTAATGCTTAAGTTTTTCACAATGAACAATGAGTCTTTCCTGAAGTGACATTTGAAGTTTCCAGGAAGAAGATGGGGCCCCACAACAACAACTCTACCTGGTTGATATGACGTCATGATACTGATAGCGCTACTACAAGACCTGTTTTGGGTACCAACTGCACAAGACGATCCCAACTTGGTTAGCTGAAATGGTGCACATCTTGTACAACATTCTGGCCAGACCTCCACAAAATACTCAGAGACTATTTGCAATTTTAAAAGACATTGATCTTGAAATTTAACCATCATTTTACTTTCACAGGATCCCCCAGAAAGAACGTTGCCCCCATGACAGCTGGAAGTAATTCTAGAGGATGACGTCCCCTCTCCCAGTAAAGTTTGCCCCTGCGTTTAGGGACATCATTTAGGGGTTGGGAGGTTGGGGGAGGAATTTTATAAGCTCAGGGATCATTTTGAAAAAAAAGGAGAGGAATTGATGGGATAATAGATTTATAATTGTGAGTTACTGTTTTTAGACAAATATATTGATATCGATTTTTGTATATTGATACAAAGTTAAATTATATTGACTATTGTATGCATGCATGTTTTACCTCTGTTTAAATATTTTTTATGTATTGACATATATTGTATTGATATATATATATATATATAGTATATATTTACCATATTGCAGTGTACATTTCTACCTCTGATTAAGATACTCATATATTGTTTGTATATTGATATATATTTACCATATTGCAATGTATATTTGTACATTGTTTATATTTGGAGGTCATTGTCTTCATTTGTTTCACAGTCGTTTATTGTCTTAGCCTTTAAGTTAGATAGATATTGAGAATTATATAGATTATAGTCATCTAAGTTTGTCATTTATAATTAGACTAATCAGGTTCTTTAGATATATAGAGATTATACTCAGTATAGACAGATGGTCTTCAACCTCTTCAAAGAGCTGTAGAAAATGGCCTTTAATCTAACTCAGAGTTTTGTGGTAGTGAGACACAATTGCTCCTGGCAACACCGCTCTATTCCCGAGAGAATGTTGAGCACCAAAGACACTCCACCTGGAGCCTTTCTTTTTGGCAGAACTGGCCTTGGGGCAAAGAAATGCCCATACCTCAACCACTGACAGAGATACAGAGCGTGCATCAATGGATAAAACAGGACTGTCATATCCTGCCAAGACAGGGTAAGATAGTTTTGTAAAGTTGCTTGCCTTTGAAAATGGTATGTCAGTTATGTTAGGCCTTAGCCAAAGTTGGTTGCTTCGACGCTGCAAACATGACTTTGGGTGATTGCCCAGGTAGCTAGTTGTCTCTGTGATTTGTTGCATGTTTTGGAAGTTGTTTTACTGAACTTCCTAATTACTCAGGTAACATTATTTCCCTTCTCAGATCTTCGATGGGGTTGAAGACTATATAAATGTAGTTACTTTTCTCTCATGACTTGGCCAAGTTTTTTATTATACAAGACCTAAGCTAGTTAGAATAGGATATTTGTACTTAATGTATATAATTTTGTAGTAGGTTTAGAACTTTCTTACTTAAACAAAAGGGGGAGGTGTTGTGGGAGGTCCTTCCGCCCCTCCAACCAATAGCTGCTGAGATACCAGCCCATTGGGACGTGGTTTCTCTCCCTTTAAAAGAAGCGGCTATTACCTTCTGCTCTCTCTTCACTTCCTGCTCCACTGGAGACTAGACTCCCTTCCTCGTTGCGCAGATGGCTGTTGTCTGGGACGGTGATCTGTAAGTTTTTTCCTTTTTAAATAAATAACACCCTATTAATCATAACTCCAAACTGGTGTGGCATTGTTCGTGACTTACGCCTTCAATAGCCTTTGCTGGAGAGGTTGTGGAGAAAGGGGTACACTCATCCATTGCTGGTGGGAATGCAAACTTGTGCAACCACTCTGGAAAGCAGTGTGGAGGTTTCTCAGAAAATTCGGGATCAACCTACCTATGGACCCAGCAATACCACTCTTGGGAATATACCCAAGAGAGGCCGTATCATACAACAAAAGTATATGCTCTACTATGTTCATAGCAGCATTGTTTGTAATAGCCAGAACCTGGAAACAACCTAGATGCCCATCAATTGAAGAATGGATGAAGAAAGTATGGAATATATACATATTAGAGTACTACTCAGCAGTAAAAAACAAGGACTTCTTGAAGTTTGCAGGCCAATGGATGGAAATTGAAAACACTATCCTGAGTGAGGTAAGCCAGACCCAAAAAGAGGAACATGGGATGTACTCATTCATATTTGGTTTCTAGCCATAAATAAAGGTCATTGAGCCCATAATTCGGGCTCTTAGAGAAACCAAATGAGAAGGAGAACCCAAAGAAAAACATATAGGCATCCTCCTGAATATTAACCTTTATCAGGCAATGAAAGGAGACAGAGACAGAGACCCACATTGGAGCACCGGACTGAAATCTCAAGGTCCAAGTCAAGAGCAGAAGGAGAGAGAACATGAGCAGGGAGCTCAGGACCACGAGAGGTGCACCCAAACACTGAGGCAGTGGGGATGTTCTGTCGGGAACTCACCAAGGCCAGCTGGCCTGGGTATAAAAAACCATGGGTTAAAACCGATCTCGCTGAACATAGCGGACAATGAGGACTACTGAGACCTCAAGAACAATGGCAATGGGTTGTGGATCCTACTGAACCTATTGGCTTTGTGTGGGCATTGGCAGTTTGGATGCTCATCTTACTAGACATGGATAGAGGTGGGTAGTCCTTGGACTTCCTACAGTGCAGGGAATCCTGATTGCTCTTTGGGCAATCAAGGAAGGGGGATTTGATTGGGGGAGGGGGAGGGAAGGCAGGGCAGTGGTGGGGAAGAGATAGAAATCTTTAATAAATAAATAAATAAATAAAATAAAAAATAAAATAAAAAAAAAGACTTAGGAAATAGGTAAGTAGATTTGGGGAAATTAGAGGCCAGCTTCTATGTGATGAGGTTCAGTACCATCTAAGTGACATAGTGAAATACTGGCTCAATTTTTTTTTAACTGGAGTGGTGGTGGTGCCACATGCCTTTAATCCCAGCACTTGGGAGGCAGAGGTAGTCGGATCTCTGTGAGTACGAGGCCACCCTGTCCCACAGAGCAAGTTTCAGGACAGGCTTTAAGCTACACAGAGAAACACTAAGGAAAAAAAAAGAATTTAAAGAACAGCAAAATATTAGTATCCAGGCAAAACCTCAGTCTCCCTCTCCTTCTTTGTGTCTGTACACTAGTGTGTATATGTGTGTGTGTTCTGTGTATACACGTGTATGTGTGTCTTCTTTGCATACATGTCTGTGTGTTCTGTGCATTCCTATGTGTGTGTGTTCTGTGCATACACATATGTGTGTTCTATGCATACATATGTGCAAACATTTAGTGTACCTTCCATGCACAGAGACCGAAACAGGAGGCTGGGTGCTCTGATCTATCACTCTACACCTGATTCAGCTGAGACAGCATCTTTCTCTGAACCTGGAGCTAGGCTGGCCATCTGCAGGCCCTAGAGATTTTGGGGTCTCCATTCTCTTCAGATTCAACAGTCCATGGGTTACAGTAACCTGCATAGGCACAATCAACTTCTGACAAGGATTCTAGGATCTATCCTCAAACTTCTGTCTTTGAATGGCAAGGACACTTAACTAACGAGTACTCGCTCAAGTACCCTACAACAGATGGGCACAGGCGATCAATTTCCTAGGTATAACCCCAGCAGCACAGTCATTAAGGGCAACATTGAATAAATGGGACCTACTGACACTGAGAAGCTTCTGTAAAGCAAAGGACACTGTCACTAAGACAAAAATGCAACCCACTGACTGGGAGAAGATCTTCACCAACCCCGCAACAGACAAAGGTCTGATCTCCAAAATATATAAAGAACTCAAGAAACTAGAGTTTAAAATGTTAATTAACCCAATTAAAAAATGAGGCACTGATCAGAAGAGAGAATTCTCAACTAAAGAAGTTCAAATGGCCAAAAGACACCTAAGGTCATGTTCAGCGTCCTTAGCAAGCAGGCGAAATGCAAATCAAAACAACATTGAGATATCATCTTACACCTGTCAGAATGGCTAATATCAAAAACACCAATGATAGCCTTTGCTGGAGAGGATGTGGAGCAAGGGGTACCCTCTTCCATTGCTGGTGGGAATGCAAACTTGTGCAACCACTTTGGAAAGCAGTGTGGCGGTTTCTCAGGAAATTCGGGATCAACCTACCCATGGACCCAGCAATGCCACTCTTGGGAATATACCCACCAGATGCCCGACCATATGACAAGGACATTTGTTCAACTATGTTCATAGCAGCATTATTTGTAATAGCCAGAACCTGGAAACAACCTAGATGCCCTTCAATGGAAGAATGGATGAAGAAAGTGTGGAATATATACACATTAGAATACTACTCAGCGGTAAAAATCAATGACTTCGCGAATTTTGCATGCAAATGGATGGAAATAGAAAACACTATCCTGAGTGAGGTAACCCAGACCCAAAAAGATGAACATGGGATGTACTCACTCATAATTGGTTTCTAGAGATAAATAAAGGTCAGTGAGTCTATAATTTGATATCCTAAAGAAACTAAATATGAAGGTGAACACAAAGAAAAACATATAGCTTTTCTCCTGGTTATGGGAAGTAGACAAGATTGCCGGGCATAAAATTGAGATTTTGGGGGTGTGGTGGGGGGGGTAAGGGGAGAAGGGGAGAGAAATGTGAGAAGGGGAGTTTGGGGGAACTTGGGGCAATGGGATGATTGGGATAAAGGAAGGTTTGTTAGGGGAGCAGGGAAGCACACATCTTAATTAATGGAGCCATCTCAGGGTTGGCAAGAGACTTGGACCCTGAGGGGCTCCCCGGTGCCCAAGGCGATGTCCCCAGTTAGTTCCTGGGGAAGCTGTGAATAAGGAACCTGAAATGAACCTATCCTGTAGCCATACTGATGAATATCTTGCATATCACCATAGAACTTTCATCTGGCGATGGATGGAGATAGAGACAGAGTCCCATCCTGGAGCACCGGACTGAGCTCTCAATGTTCCAGTGAGGAGCAGAAGGAAGGAGAATATGAGCAAAGAAGTCAGGACCACAAGGGGTGCACCGACCCACGAAGACAGTGGGGCTGATCCATTGGGAGCTCACCAAGGCCAGCTGGACTGTGACGGAAAAATCATGGGATAAAACCGGACTCTCTGAATTTGGCAGACAATGAGGGCTGCTGAGAAGTCAAGAACAATGGAACCAGGATTTGATCCTACTTCATTATCTGGCTTTGTGGGAGCCTACTTAGTTTGGATGTTCACCTTCCTAGACCAGGATGGAGGTTGGAGGGCTTTGGACTTTCCACAGTGCAGGGAACGCTGATGGCTCTTCAGGCTGGAGAGGAAGGGAGGAGTAGGGGGAGGGGGAGAGGGGGGAGAGGGGGAGGGAAATGGGAGGCGGGGAGGAGGCAGAAATTTCTTTTTTTTCAATAAAATAAAATTTGTTTTATTATTATTTATTTAAATTAATTTTCCATTCAAAAATTTTCACTCTCTCCCCTCCTCCCATTTCCCTCATGCTCCTCCCTCACTTACCTCCCTCCCATCCCTTTTTAAGAGAGTTCAGGGTACCCTGCCCTGTGGGAAGTCCATGGCCCTTCCCGTTCCAACCAGCCCTAGGGAACTGTGCATCCAAATAGCCTGGGGTACCAAAAAGCCAACACATGCAGTAGAAACTGGCCCCAGTGCTATTTCTCAATCAGCCACATTCAGAGAGTCTGATTTGATCACACGCTCATTCATGTCTGGTCCATCTGGCTTTGGTGAGCTCCCATTAGATCAGGCACACTGTCTCAGTGGCTGGACCAGCCCCTCACAGTTCTGACTTCCTTGCTCATCTTTTCCCTCCTTCTGCTTTTCAACTGAACCTTGGGAACTCAGTCCATTGCTCTGATGAGGGTATCTGTCTCTATCTCCATCCTTTGTCTAATGAAGATTCTATGGTGATACTTGAGATAATCTTTAGTGTGATAGTGGGGCAAGGCCAGTTCAGGCACTCTCTCTACAGCTGCCCAAGGACCTAGCTGCGGATATCCCTGTGAACACTGGGATTCAAACTAGAGCCAAGTCTCTTGCCAACCCTAAAATTGGCCCCTTAATGTAGAGATCTACTTCTGTCCTCCTATATTAAACCTTCTTCCATCTTCACCTCCCCACCCCCAAACTCTCCCGTTTTCCTTCTCCATTCTCTCTCCCCCTCTCCCCTTCCGCCATCCAGCCCCCACTCCTACCCCTACCCCATGCTCCCAACTTTTCCTGGCAATCATCTTTGCGTCCAATTTCCAGGAGGATCTATATATGTTTTCTTGGTGTTCATCTTGTTATTTGGCTTCTCTAGGCTTGTGAACTATAGACTCAGTTACTTTTGTTTATGGCTAGAGACCACTACTGAGTGACTGCATAGCAGATTCATCTTTTTGGGTCTGGGTTATCTCACTCAGGATAGTGTTTTTTAACTCAGACAAAACTTCACCCAAAGTATGTTACAGGGTTGGAGGTCATTAAGTTACTTAGTTAGTCTAATGCTGTTGGGCTGAGATCGAGTAAAAGGTTGATGGGGAGTTATTTTTGAGAAGATTGTGTGCTAGCTTCTCATTAAGTCTCATTCTAAAGTGGTCAACTTTAAAATGAACTCCTTAAAATGCAATCTCTATGGCTAGGAATACACATTGCATCATTCCTTGCCATATGTAAGAGCACAGCAGCTCTGGAGATGTCACTCTGGGGATGCGGCACTCCTGAATTAACTTTCCCCAGTCTACTGTCTTAGGATGCAGTCTCATTTTTTTTTTTTTGTTTCTTTCTTTTTTTTAACACTGCTTATGACTGTAGTTGCAGTCTATTTTTATATATATATATATTTTTATCATACATATGCCTCAACCTGGCGGGTCGACCAGTTGGCTCTCTGTGCTCTCTCTCTTTTCACTAAACTAGAAGCAGGTCGACAAGTTATCCAATAAAGTGTTTGGCCTTAAAATGCTAAGTAGTTAGGTCGACCAGTTGGCCTCATGAACTTGGGTCGACCAGTTGTCTTTTTCCATATCTTGATTGACTAATGTCATTTTTAAATGTGTCTGTCGGTTTGTTCATCTGTTGTTCCATTCTCTATCCCAACCCACCCTACTCACTCTTTTAAAATTATATTTATTTATTTATCTATCTATCTATCTATCTATCTATCTATCTATCTATCTATCTATCTATCCATCCATCCATCCAGCCATCCATCCATCCATCCAGATGGGAGGAGGTGAGAGGAAGATGCTCAGTGGTCATCCAGGGGTAAATAAATAAGGCTGGGAATAAATAGCTGAATATTAATTCATTCGAATAATATTAAAACTTTTCAAGTCGAAAACAATTGCTTTCTTTTCTGTTTGCCCAGAGATCTGACTGACTGCAACTTGGAAAGAAGAAGGCCCTGCTGGACAGAGACCTCCCTCCTGCTTTGGGTGGGGTGGCTGAGTGAACGTGGGTGGGTTGACCAGTTTCCATGTTTTGTCTTTTATGGATTGAATGGATGTGTCTCATTTTTTTACATGACTTCTTGTGTATTTCTTTGCTTCCTTACTTATCTATTTACTTACTTCTTTAAAAAATGACCCACCTAGTTATTTACTTACTTTTCCGTACATTCCTTACTCCACTTCCTTATCTTCTTTCATATATCTGTTTATCTGCTCATTAATTTACTTATTGAATATTCCAATTATTACTTATTTTTATTCATTTATTCGTTCTTTGTTTATTTTTATGTAGGTATTTACTGACTTTCTAAATTTTTTTTACTTTTAAAATTTTTTTCTTACTTTGGAAATGTGGATCATTTATTTCCTTCCTTCCTTCCTTCCTTCCTTCCTTCCTTCCTTCCTTCCTTCCTTCCTTCCTTCTTTCTTTCTGTCTCCTGACTGTCACTGGCTCTCTCAATGGTTCTGGGTGATTGTCAGCAAAGCAGCTCCTGAAATGGAATTTGATGAAGGGATAGATAGATAGATATATGGGATGCAAACACGCTCGCGTGCACACACACACACACACACACATATGCAGGCACGTGCATGACATGTACAGATGGGGGGGTTCCAATGTTTTCAGAGGAAGGTGCTCACTGGTAATAATAAATGTGCTGATAAATAAGGTTGGAAATAGCTGAATCATTAAAAGTCTTCAAATAAATAAAAAGCAATTCCATTTCTCTCTCTCTCTCTCTCTCTCTCTCTCTCTCTCTCTCTCTCTCTCTCTCTCTCTCACCATATACCAGCACATCTGAACTGACTGCAACATACAAAAGAAGAAGAAACACAGAAGGAAGATATACCTGCTGGACAGGATCTGATCTGAGATGAGCATAAATTCATCGAATGTCTGCCAACAGCATTTCACTGAGAAGAGATTCCACATTTTATGCTGTACAGTTAGTTAGTTAGTTAGTTAGATTAAAAGGGGCCTCCTGTGAACTGGGGTGGGTTGTGGCTTTCCAGGTCACGTCAGGTCAGGGAGGGGCTGAGGAGTGTCCCATTGGCCTTGACAATAGGCACCAGTCAGATGTTAATGTCAGGGCCTGAGAGTTCCTCAAAGGGAATGAATGGAGACCCTTGCTCACCTAAAAATGCCTGACCTTGGAAAAGGACTTGTGGAAAGCAGGCACTTGAAACTGTGGTTTCACATCTTACCAGAAAGCTCCCTCTCAGAAGGGAAAGTCACCGTGATATCTTACTCTTTGCCCAAGGATACCCTACCATTCTGATCATTCTTACTGAATTAAGTCTTCTACTGCAAATAAATAAATAATAGAAGACTTAATTCAGTAAGTCTTCTACTTACTGAATTAACTAAGAGTGAATAAGTAATAAGCAAATATGTTGATGGATGAACAAACAAATAAATACAAAGTTCGCTGACTTTTGTTTTCATAATGAATTCTCTCTCTCTCTCTCTCTCTCTCTCTCTCTCTCACACACACACACACACACACACACACACAAACAAACAAAAACTAAATATACAATAAATGGAAGCATAACACGTTTACTCAGGTGGCAGAGTGAACTCTGAAAGTTTTCCAGGCAGGGCTATATAGAGAGATGTTCCATGTAGGGCTGCAGAGATAGTTTAGGTTCAATTCCCAGCATCTACATGGCAGCTCAAAGCTGTCTGTAATCCAGGAGCCTGAGAGCCATGGCAAAAACACAAATGCACATAAGATAAAAATAAATAAATTTTTTAAAGGAAGAGATGGTGGGGGAGAGAGACAGAATATAAGAACAAACTGAGAAACAAGGAAAGATAGTGTGCTGTCTGTCTGTCTGGCTGGCTGGCTTGCTTTCAGTTCCCTGACAGAAATAAGCACATTATGGAGGAACCACAAAGTTGTTACACTATGTGGGTGTAATGAGGAGAGATTGTGAGTGAGTGTGTCCTGTCAGAACAAAGTTAGTCCCATAGTTGATGAAATTCATTATCCCAAAACTTCAGCAGAATATATCCCAAGCTTGCAAATGTGTGGTCAGCATGTGACAGGTTGGGCTGGAGATGCTGAGAACTGGGGTTCACCCATGGGAGCCCTCAATGCAAGAGAAGACACTCATTCCTGTGAAGAGTGAGGGAGGGAGGGAACATTCATTCCTATACTCAAGTTTAAGGAAAGATGAATGGCTATAGAGAGACCACACACAGATATGAAAAAGCTTTTTCTAAAAATCAAATTTCTCATTCAGTATGCAACTGCTGTGGTGCTTCTCCTAGATAGAGCATCACACACACACACAAACACACACACACACACAAACTGGTTCCTTGATCTAGAGCCACAGGAAGGGGACACGGCCAACTTGAATCACAATATTCATCAGAGCATGAGAAGAGTGTAAAAAGGACACAAAAGGAGAGATAATTTTGGTCATACCTTCTTTCTTCCTTCCTTCCTTCCTTCCCTCAGGAAGTGACTGACAGATGAGACTTTGTCCAAGCAAGTTATGAAATACCAGACTTGAGTTTCCCCCTCTGTAGGTATTAGTTAGTCAGTCAGTCCTCCCTTCTTTCTGTAGGAAGGTGGTGCATGTCTCTCAGAAGTTACCTGGTTTCCTCTGCACAAGGTCACCCAGGGGAAAGCTTTCTAAGCCTTATTCAGAGCTATAGAGGATGCACCGTGACTTTCAGAGACCTCAGGGAGTATAGCAGTGGGTGCTTGATGCTTCAGACTCATATCATTGAAGGGCAGAACATAGTCTGGATTCACAAACATTCACAACACAGAGCCATCCTCACTTACTAACAGCCCAGGACACGCAGAGTTAACAAGAAATTGCAGTCTCGGCTGGGCTTTGGTGTGTGTGGGTCGGTGCATGCCTTTAATCTCTGCTCACACACAGATCTCTGTGATCTCAAGGATGGCCTGATTTCCAGAGTGAGTTTTAGGACAGCCCAAGATACAAAAAGAAACCCTTTCTTGAAAAACAAAACAGCAAAATAAAATAAAGAAAGAAAGAAAGAAAGAAAGAAAGAAAAAAAAAGGAAAAAAAAAAAAGAAGAAAGAAAAAAAGAAAACAAAATTTCAGTCTCTTCCTACTCTCTCATCCATTTTCTCTTAAAGAGCTCTCAGGCTGAACTGGAGACCAGGGTGTCATTTATAACTGGGAAGCCAGAAACCTTAGGGGGTGTCACAGGGGGACTGACTGCAGCACTTGATGCCTCAACCCTGCTAATGGCTGTAATATAGGCTTTGGCAGAGCACTACTCCCCTTTCTCTATTATTACTGCTACACAACGAAAAGGAATTGGGGGGAAGGGGGATGATGTGCAGTGCTGGTATTAAATCTCACTGACACCTTCCGCACTCCTTGTCAATGCCCGAATTTGTCAAATCAAGTATCGTGAATCTTTGGTGTGGGTTGGCCCTTTAGGAACTCAGAGAAACAAGACAGGCCTATTTCATCCCAGAAACCTCCCAATTCCAGAGCCCTAGCTCTGGAATTTTCAAAGCCATCACATCCAGAAATCTCTCCAGTCCCTGCTACTGGTGAACTCACTTCGTCTTCCTCCCTCTGGCCTCTCCATGATTTCCATTCTCTAGACAACATGTCTAGAAGTGAGTCTTATAGGCACCGAGAGAGTGTGTCTTGAGGGCAGTTGGCATTTCCAGGACACGAGTGACATCACAAAATCCCGAGAGCTCTCCGGGATACCGTAGAATTTCCAGAGAAGGGACTGCTGATGTCGTGAGGCATGGCTTTTACATCCTTGCTAATACTTCTCCCCGAACTGACCAACCAACCGACCAACCGGAACCTGAGGTTTCCTTTCCAGGAATCTCTCCTGCGACACAGAGGGAGCCATTCAGGATCTTCTCCTGCCAAAACCAGGAATTTCTCTCTGCTTCATTAAAATCTTTTAACTAATTCCTTCATCGAATGACCGACCCTTCCTCCCTCTCTTGAACAGATATTCATCCTCAGTAATATGAGAAATTAGGTCCGGAGGACATGCAGGATGAGGGTTGAGTCCTCTGAAGTGAACGAGCACTTAGGGCAGGCTAAACTTAAGGGAACTTGACTCTGAGTGGCAAGAGATGAATAGCTGCTGTCAAGGCACACATACAGGCATCAGGCTGAGGCACCAACTGGGCAGCTCTCAGTATCTTCCTGCATCATCAGAGCTGTGTGGGAAACTCAGCCCAAAGGAGGGGCCGTGTTTAAAGGGAGAGGGAATTTTCTAGGACAGCACTGTTTTCTTTTTCAGCTTTTGTTTTAACTCAGACAAAACTTCACCCAAATTATGTTACAGGGATGGAGGTCATTAAGTTACTTAGTTAGTGTAATGCTGTTGGGCTGAGATAGAGTATAAGGTTGATGGGGAGTTATTTTTGAGAAGATTGTGTGCTAGCTTCTCATTAAGTCTCATTCTAAAGTGGTCAACTTTAAAATGAACTCCTTAAAATGCAATCTCTATGGCTAGGAATACACAGTGCATCATTCCTTGCCATATGTAAGAGCACAGCAACTCTGGAGATGTCACTCAGGGGATGCGGCACTTCTGAATTAACTTTCCCCAGTCTACTTTCTTAGGATGCAGTCTCATTTTTTTTTTTTTTCTTACTTACTTTTTTAACACTGCTTATGACTGTAGTTGCAGTCTCATTTATATATATATATATATATATATATATATATATATATATATATATATCATACATATGCCTTGACCTGACGGGTCGACCAGTTGGCTCTCTGTGCACTCTCTCTTTTCACTAAACTAGAAGCGGGTCGACCAGTTATCCGATAACTTGTATGGCCTTAAAATGCTAAGTACCCAAATTGGGTTGAATTTAAACACAACTTAAAATATTAAAGCATTGTAACAGTGATCAAAACCCAGAACATTTCACACATCTAAACAGAAAATGAAGAACAAATATACCTCCTCATCTTTCACAGTCACTCCTATATTTCGATTTCTAGATACTATAGTAACCACTAACCTGCTTCAGTGGGTCTGCCTTTTTATTTGAGACAGTCTCATGTATCCCAGGCTGTTCTTGAACTCACTTTACCAGGTGAACATCATCAATCTCAAAGCTGGGGTTATTGGGATTCACACATTTATAACTGCAGGGCAGGACAAGGTCATCTGTCTGAATTGTGCTATTTAAAAATAACTTGTCACTGTCCAGAGCCCAATTTAAAAGACAAAGGGATGAGAATTAAACCTAAAAATTGTGCCCCATTCCCCTATGCCTGACTCAACTCTACTTTTGGCCTTTGCCCTTTCCTCAAAATGCCTGTCCCCTTGGGCCTAATAAGGTGGAACACCCCTGGATCTCGCTCCAGACAGTAACAAGTGAAACAAGGCCTCTGTGAAGAGTACTTTGAAATGGGATTCCCTCAGCCACAAAGTACTACTGCCTGAATGTCGGCAGGCCCCATCTTGCCTGGTCTTCCTGGGCACCAGTTTCGCACCTGTGTCGTACAAATGTCTGGTAGATCAACGGCTGAGTGCCCTCCTAGAAAGTGGATCTCACTGGTATGGCCTAGCAGAGCCCTGAGTTTATAAGCTCCACAGGACGCCCCGCGCCTTGCCCTGCCCATCCCTCTGTAACTTCAGTCCCCTGTGTTATGCAAGGCCTCTCTGTTGTTCAGGAGCCCTGGCTCACTGTGCCCTCTCCCCAGCTTATAATTTTAAGATCTCTGTGATTATAAATGTAGGTATTTAGATTTTGTTTGATAATAGGGACAAAGTCTTTATGACATTATCCACCTCCTTGTATAACAGTTGGAAATCATTACCATCTAAAACGAGAAATATTTTAGCCAGACAGAGTGCTAAAGTCTTTTATTCCCAGCACACAGAGGCAGAGGCAGGTGAATATCTGTGAGAAGTCAGCCTTGTCTACATAGTGACTTCCAGGACAGCCAGATCTACATAGTTAGATCACATCATAAAAAAAAGACAAATATTTCATACTGTATAAGATTTGAGATGAGAGAGTAGTCACTAGGCTAGTAATATTTTCTCACAACATTTATTCAATCAAATTTACTATTAACAAATTTTGTTTTTACTAGCTTAATTCAGAGAGAACTGCCACAGGGGTGATCAAAACTTTCTAATAATACCATTTTATTAAACATACATCATACTTGGCTATACTAAATCTTGTTTTACAAAAATTAACTCAAAGGAATCCCTTTCTCATTTCTTAGCTAGGCTATGTTCCAGAAAATTATGTTTGGAATTTTATTCCAGGGCATAGCATGACTAGTCATTTGAATGAAGACAAAGAAATCCTGTCTTAAAAAACCAAAATAAATAAATAAATATAAATTTTAACAAAAAATAAAGGACTAGGATGGACTTGTGCTTAATTGGACACTGGTCTAAGTTAATATAAACCAGAGGCTCCATGGTTTACTATAATCAGTTATATTATTTCTTAATATGTAAGGAACAGGATTGGGTATAATTTATTGATTTTTCGGAGCATAGATTAGTTTTCCTCTAACCCCACTATTTCAGGCTTCGCAAACCTTGTTATAATAGCGACTTAAGAAACACAGGGCTTGGGCCTGAAGAATTTGCTTAGCGGTTAAATGCTCATCTTCTCTTATAGAGGACAAAAATTTGATTTTCAGCAACCAAAAGTCATAGCTTACAACCACTTCTAACACTAGCTGTAAGGATCTGATACCAATTTTTGACCTTGGGTAGGACTTACTCTCATGCATACACATACACACACACACACACACACACAGAGAGAGAGAGAGAGAGAGAGACAGAGACAGAGACAGAGACAGAGAGACAGAGAATTACTAATAGAACTATACCTTAAAAAATGAAATAACATGTTTTAATATTGAGTTGAGGAGAAGATTCCTTGGCTAATGGCTTGTTGCCTAAGAATGAGGACCTAAATTCCAACACCCAGTACCCAATTAAGAATCAGATCTGGTATATGTCATTGTGTATATTGTGGACATTTTGTGGAAAATTTTTAAAAAATTTAAAATTTTTTAAATTTTTAAAAAAACAAAAAAAATTTAAAAAAATTTTTAAAAAATATAAAAAATATAAAAAAATTTTTAAAAAAAAAAAAAGTGTATATTTTGTGTACTTTGTATACATTGTGTACACTGTGTACTTTGTGCAAATTTTGTCTACATTGTGTACAATGTTTACATTGTGTACATTTTTTGTCCACTGTGTAAATTTTGTGTGTAATTTGTACATTGTGTACTCTGTGTACATTGGGTACACATTTTGTACATTGTGTAGACTGTGTACATTTTGTGTACATTGTGCACAATTTGTGTACACTGTGTACACTTTGTACATTTTGTGTACCTTTTATACACTGTTTACATTGTGCACAATTTTAGTACATTGTAGACACTCTGTACATTTTGTGTACCTTGTGTACATTTTGTGTACATGGTATAAATTTTGTACATGGTATAAATTGGGTATATTGTGTACTATTTTACACTGTACATTTTGTACACTCTCTACATTGAGTACATTTTTGTACATTGTGTACATTTTGTGTACATTGTGCACATTGTGTTCATTTCGTGTACATTGTATACATTTGTACAGTGTACATTTTGTACAATGTGTACATTGTGTCCACTATTTGTACATTGTGTACATTTTGTGTACATTGTTTACATTGAGTACATTTATTTATATTGTGTACATTGTATAAATTTTGTGTACATTGTATACACTGTGTACATTTTGTACACTGTGTACATTGTTTACACCGTGTACATTTTGTGTACATTGTATACACTGTGTACATTGTGTACATTTGGTAAACACTGTGTACATTTTTAGTATATTTTGTCTAATATGTGTACTATGTGTATACTTTTTGTACATTGTGTAAACTGTGTATATTTTGTGTACATTGTATACATTGTGTACACTGTGTACATTGTCCAAATTTTGTGTACTTTGTGTACAGTTTTTACATTGTGTACATTTTTTGTACAATGTGTAAATTTTTGTATATTTTGTACATTTTGTCCTCTGTGTACATTGTGTACACTTTTTGTACATTGTGTACAATGTGTATATTTTGTGTACATTGTGTACATTTTGTGTACATTGTGTACACTGTGTACATTTTCTTTACAATGTTTATATTGTATATATTTCGATTACATTGTATACACTGTGTACATTGTGTACATTTGAACACTGTATATTTTATACAATGTGTACATTGTATCGATTTTGTGTATATATTGTGTACACTGTGTCCATTTTGTGTAGATTTTATACATTGTATACACTCGGTACATTGTGCACATTTTGTATACATTGTGTACAGTGTGTACATTGTGAACATTTTGTGTACATTGTGTATATTTTTTATATTTTGTGTACATTGTGTACACTGTGTACATTGTGTCGAATTTGAGTATATATAGTGTGCATTGTGTCTATTTTTTGTAGATTTTATACATTGTGTAAACTTTGTACATGCTGCACATTCTGTGTACATTGTGTGCAGTGTGTACATTGTGAACATTTTGTGTACATTGTGTAAACTGTGTACATTTTGTGTACATTGTGTACAATTTGTAGACTGTGTACATTGTGTCCACTTTTTGTTCATTGATTTCAATGTGTACATTTTGTGTACATTGTTTTCATTCTACACACTATTTGAATACTTTTTACACGGTGTAACTTTCGTGCACATTGTGTACATTTTTTACACTGTGTACATTGTGTCCACTTTTGTACATTGTGTATACTGTGTACATTTTGTGTACATTGTGTACATTTTATGTACATTGTGTACATTTGTTGTACAATGTGTACATTTTGTACACTGTACATTGTGTACACTTTTTGTACTTTGTGTAAACTGTGTACATTTTGGGTACATTGTGTACACTGTGTACACTATGTACATTGTATATATTCTGTTTTCATTGTATACATTGTGCACATTTTGTACATTTAGTACACTGTACATTTTGTACACTGTACATTCTGGACACTTATTGTACATTGTGTATACTGTGCACATTTTGTTTACATTGTGTACATCTTATGCAATTTGATTACATTGTATCCCCTGTGTACATTATGTATATTTTGTACACTGTACATTTTGTACACTGTGTACATTGTGTTGATTTTGTGTATATATTGTGTACATTGTGTCCATTTTGCGTTTATTTTATACAATCTGTACACTGTGTACATTGTGCACATTTTGTGTACATTGTGTACAGTGTGTACATTGTGAACATTTTTTGTACATTGTGTATATTTTTTGTATATTGTGTACATTGTGTACACTGTGTACACTTTTTGTACATTGTGTACACTTTGTACATATTGTGTACATTGTGTATATTTAGTGTACATTGTGTACATTTTGTACATTATGTGTATATTTTGTTTAAATTGTGTACATTTTGTATCCTTTTTGTACATTGTATACATTATGTACATTTTGTGTATATTGTATACATTGTGTACACTGTGTACATTGTGCACCTATTGTGTACAGTGTGTACATTGTGTACATTTTGTTTAGTTTGTGTACATTTTGTGTACACTGTGTACATTTTGTATACTGTGTACATTGGGTACACTTTTTGTACATTGGGTAATCTTTGTACATTATGTGTACATTGTGTTCATTGTGTACATTGTGTACATTTTGTGTACATTGTACACATTGTGTACATTTTGTGTACATTGTGTAAATTTTGTACACTGTGTATATTGTGTACATTTTTTTCATTTTGTGTAAATTTTATGTACGTTTTGTACATTTTCTATACTGTGTACATTGTGTACACTGTGTATATTTTGTGTAGCTTTCTACACTGTTTACATTGTGTACAAATTTTATGCATTGTAAACACTGTGTACATTTTGCGTACATGGTATAAATTATGTACATGGTATAAATTGAGTACATTGAGTACTTTTTTACACTGTAAATTTTGTACACTGTGTACATTGTGTACTTTTTTGTACACATTTTGTACATTGTGTACATTTCGTGTACACTGTGCACATTGTGTTTACTTTGTTTACATTGTGTACATATTGTAAACTGTACATTTTGTACACTGTGTATATTGTGTACATTTTGCACTGTACATTTCGTACACTGTGTACATTGTGTCCACATTTTGTACATATGTACATTGTGTACTTTTTGTGTACATTGTGCACATTTTGTGTATATTCTGTACATTTTGTACACTGTACATTGGATAAATATCTTGTACATTTTGTACTCTGTGTACGTTTTGTGTACATTGTGCACCTTTTGTGTACATTGTGTTTATTTTGTGTACATTTTGTGTACATTGTGTACATTATGTGCCCATTCTGTACATTTTGTGTACATTATGTATGTTGTGTACTTTTTGTGTACATTTTGTGAACACTGTGTACATTTTGTGTAAATTGTGTACTATGTGTATACTTTCTGTACATTGTGTAAACTGTGTATATTTTGTGTACACTGTATACATTGTGTACACTGTGCACATTGTGAATATTTTGTGTACGTTGTGTACAGTGTTTACATTGTGTACAATTTGTATACATTGTGTACATTTTGTACACTGTGTACATTGTGTACATTTTTTGTACATAATATGTACATTGTGTACACTTTGTGTATATTGTGCACATTGTATTCATTTTGTGTATATTGTGTACATTTTGTACACTCTACATTTTGTACACAGTGTAGATTGTGTACTTTTTGCAGTGTACATTTTGTACACTGTGTACATTGTGTACATTTTGTGTACATTGTGTATATTGTGTACATTTTGTGTATATTGTGTACATTTTATGTACTTTTTTACATTTTGTGTACATTGTGTACATTTTGTACACTGTATATTGTGTACACCTTTTGTACATTGTGTGCACTGTGTACATTTTGTGTACATTGTGTACACTGTGTACATTGTGTATATTTTGTACACTACACTTTTTTTACGTAGTCTATATTGTGTTCATTTCCCACTGTACATTATGTACACTGTGTACATCGTGTACATTTTATGTATATTGTGTACATTTTGTGTACATTGTGTACATTTTGTACACTGAACATTGTGTACATATTTTTGTACTTTGTGTACATTATGTACATTTTGTGTATATTGTATACATTGTGTACACTGTGTACATTGTTCACATTTTGTGTACATTGTGTACATTTTGTGTACATTGTGTACTTTTTGTGTACATTGTGTACATTTTCTGTAAATTTTGTACATTTTCTGTACATTGTGAACATTTTCTGTACATTGTGAACATTTTCTGTACATTGTGTACATTTTGTACACTGTACATTTTATATGCTTTTTGTACATTGTGTACACTGTGGACATTTTGTGTACATTGTGTACACTGTGTACATTGTGTACATTTTATACACTGTTTATATTGTGTACATTTTGCACTCTACATTTTCTACACTGTGTACATTGTGTCGATTTTGTGTATATATTGTGTACATTGTGTACATTTTGTGTAGATTTTATACATTGTGTTCACTGTGTATATTTTGAAAATTTTGTGTACATTTTGTACAGTGTGTACATTGTGAACCTTTTGTGTACATTGTGTATATTCTGTGTACATTCTGTACAATGTGTACATTGTGTAAACTTTTTGTACATTGTGTACCCTTTGTACATTTTATGTACATTGTGTCCATTGTGTCCATTTTGTGTACATTGTGTACATTTAATGTAAATTGTATACATTGTTTATTGTGTACATTTTGTGTATATGATTTGTAAATTGTGTACATTGTGTACATTTTGTTTATATTGTATACATTGTTTACATTGTGTACATTGTGCATTTTTGTGTACATTTTGTGTACATTATGTATATTTGTAAAATGTGTACATTGTGTATACTATGAACCTTTTGAGTACCTTTTCAACAATGTTTACACTGTGTGCAATTTTTGTAAATTGTGACACTGTGTACATTTTGTGTACATGGTATAAACTGTGTACATTGTGTACATTTGGTGCATTGTACATTTTGTACACTGTGTACCTTGTGTACATTTTGTGTATATATTTTGTGCATTGTGTACATATTGTGTACACTGTGCACATTGTGTACATTTTGTGTACACTGTGCACATTGTGTACATTTTGTGTACATTGTGTTCATTGTGCATATTTTATGCAAATTTTGTGTACATTGTGAATATTTTCTACTTTGTACATTGTGTACACTTTTTGTACACTGTGTACACTGTGTACATTTTGTGTACATTGTGTCCAGTGTTTACATTGTGCATACTTTGTGTACATTGTGTACATATTGTAAATTTTGTACACTGTGTCCATTATGTACACTTTTTGTACATTGTGTACACTGTGTTCATTTTGTGTACATTGTGTACACTGTGTACATTTTGTGAACATTGCGTACACTGTGTACATGCTGTGTACATTTTGTACAATATATTTTGTACACTGTGTGAATTGTGTATAATGTGCAATGTATATTTTGTACACTGTGTCCATTGTGTCCACTTTTTGTACATTGTGTACACTGTGTACATTTTTTGTACATGTGTATATTGCGTACATTTTGTGTTCATTGTATACAATGTGTACATTTTGTTTACATTGTGTACAATGTGTACATTTTATGTACATTGTGTTTACATTGTGTACATTTTGGACACTGTACATTGTGTACACTTTTTGTACATTGTGTACACTGTGTACATTGCGTACATATTGTACATTGTACATTTTGTACACTGTGTATATTGGGTACATTTTGCACTGTACATTTTGTACACTGTGTACATTGTGAAAATTCTGTGTACATATTTGTCCATTGTTTCCATTCTGTGTACAATGTGCAAATTCTGTACATTTTGTGTATATTGTGTACATTGTGTACTTTTTGTCTACATTTTGTGAACACTGCGTACATTTTGTGTAAATTGTGTAGTATGTGTATACTTTCTGTACATTCTGTAAACTGTGTATATTTGGGTACATTGTTTACATTGTGTACACTGTGTACATTGTGCACATTTTGTGTACATTGTGCACAGTGTTTACATTGTGTACATTTTGTGTATATTTTGTACATTTTGTACACTGTGTATGTTGTGTACACTTTTTATACATTGTTTATATTGTGTACACTGTGTGCATTTTGTGTACATTGTGTACATTTTACATACTGTTTACATTGTGTAAACTTTTTGTACATTGTTTTCACTGTGTATATTTTGTGTACACTGTGTACACTTTGTACATTGTGTTAATATTGTACAATGTACATTTTGTACACTGTATATATTGTGAACATTTTGCATTGTACATTTTGTTTTAAAATATTTTAGTTTATTTATTTTTTATTTTTTTTATAAAAAATAAAGAAATTTCTGCCTCCTCCCTGCCTCCCATTTCCCTCCCCCGCTCCCCCTCCTATCCTCCTCCCCCTACTCCTCCCACTACCTTTCAAAGCCTGAAGAGCAGTAAGGGTTCCCTGCCCTGTGGAAAATCCAAAGTCCTCCCCGCTCCATCCTGGTCTAGGAAGGTGAACATCCAAACTGGGTAGGCTCCCACAAATCCAGAACATGAATTAGGATCAAATTCCGCTGCCATTGTTCTTGACTTCTCAGCAGCCTTCATTGTCTGCCAAATTCAGAGAGTCCAGTTTTATCCCATGCTTTTTCCGTCACAGTCCAGCAGGCCTTGGTGAGCTCCCAGTGGATCAGCCACACAATCTTCGTGGGTGGGTGCACCTCTTGTGGTCCTGACTTCTTTGCTCATATTCTCCTTCCTTCTGCTCCTCACTGGAACATTGAGAGCTCAGTCCAGTGCTCCAGCGTGGGACTCTGTCTCTATCTCCATCCATAGACAGATGAAGGTTCTATGGTGATATGCAAGATATTCATCAGTATGGCTATAGGATAGGGTCATTTCAGTTTCCCTATACTCAGCTACCCCAGGAACTAACTGGGGAACTCTCCTTAGGCACCTGGGAGCCCCTCTAGGTCCAAGTCTCTTGCCAACCCTAAGATGGCTCCCTTAATTAAGATGTGTGCTTCCCTGCTCCCCTAAAAATCCTTCCTTTATCCCAATCATCCCGTTGCCCTAAGTTCCCCCAACCTCCCCTTCTCACATTTTTCTCCCCTTCTCCCCTTACCCCCCTCCCACCACACCCCGAAGATCCCAATTTTTTGCCCGGCAATCTTGTCTACTTCCCATAACCAGGAGGATAGCTATATGTTTTTCTTTGGGTTCACCTTCTTATTAAGTTTTTTAGGATATCAAATTATAGACTCACTGACCTTTATTTATCTCTAGAAACCAATTATGAGTGAGTACATCCCAATGTTCATCTTTTTGGTTATGCAAATAACGAAAGTTTAACTTCTTCCTTTCCAATTCGAATCCCCTTGAGCCCCTTATGTTTTCTTATTGCTATTGCTAAAATTTCAAGCACAATATTGAAGAGGTATGGAGAGAGTGGGCAACCTCGTCATGTTCCTGATTTAAGTGGGATGACTTTGAGTTTCTCTCCATTTTGTTTGATGTTAGCTGTCGGTTTGCTGTAAATAGCTTTTATTATATTTAGGTATGACCCTTGTAAACCTAATCTCTCCCAGACTTTTATCATAAAGCGATGTTGAATTTTGTCAAATGCTTTTTCAGTGTCTAATGAAATGATCATATGTTTTTTTTCTTTCAGTTTATTTATATGATGGATTACATTTATAGATTTTCATATGTTGAACCAGCCTTGCATCTTTGGGTTGAAGCCTACTTGATCATAATTGATAATTTTTCTAATGTGTTCTTGAATGCGGTATGCCAGAATTTTGTTGAGGATTTTTGTGTCGATGTTCATGAGTGAGATTGGCCTATAATTCTCTTTCCTGGTAGAGTCTTTGTGTGGTTTTGGTATCAGAGTAACTGTAGTTTCATAAAAGGAATTTGGTAATGACTCTTCTGTTTCTATATTGTGAAATACCTTAAGGAGTATAGGTATTAGGTCTTCTTGGAAGTTCTGATAGCATTCCGCATTGCAACCATCTGGTCCTGGGCTCTTTTTGGTAGGGAGGATTTTTCTAACAGCTTCTAATTCTTCGCAACTAACAGGTCTATTTAGATTGTCCACCTGGTCCTGGTTTAACTTTGGTATATGGTATTTATCTAAAAAAGTGTCCATTTCTTTTACATTTTCCAGTTTTGTGGCATACAGCTTTTGTTATAAGATCTAATGTTTCTCTGAATTCCCTCTGTTTCTGTGGTTATGTCCCCCTTTTCATTTCTGATCTTATTAATTTGCATAATCTCTCTCTGCCGTTTGATTAGTTTGGATAGGGGTTTATCAATCTTGTTGATTTTCTCCAAGAACCACCTTTTTGTTTCATTGATTCTTTGGATTGTTTTCTGTGTTTCGATTTTGTTGATTTCAGCCCACAGTTTGATTATTTCCAGCCTTCTACTCCTCCTAGGTGAGTCTGCTTCTTTTTTTTTCTAGAGCTTTCAGGTGGGCTGTAAAGTCTCCAATGTGTGCTTTCTCTGTTTTCTTTAAGTGGGCACTTAGTGCTATGAACTTTGCTCTCAGGACTGCTTTCATAGTGTTCCATAAGTTTGAGTAGGTTGTTTCTTTATTTTCATTGAATTCAAGGAAGACTTTAATTTCTTTCTTTATTTCTTCCTTAATCCAGGTATGTTTTAGTAGGTGACTGTCCAGTTTCCATGAGTTTGTAGGCTTTCTACGGGTAGCATTGCTGTTGAATTCTAACTTTAGTCCATGGTGATCTGATAAGACACAGGTGGTTACTAATATTTTTTTGTAACTGTGGAAGTTTGCTTTGTTACCGAGTATGTGGTCAATTTTCGAGAAGGTTCCATGAGCTGCAGAGAAAAAGGTATATTCTTTCCTATTTGCGTGGAATATTCTATATATGTCAGTTAAGTCCAATTGATTCATTACCTCCAGTAATTCTCTAATTTCTCTGTTAGGTTTCTGTCTGATTGACCTGTCCATTGGTGAAAGAGGAGTGTTGAAATCTCCTACTATTAGTGTGTGCGGTTTGATGGCATCCTTGAGTTTTAGTAATGTTTCTTTTGCGTACGTGGGTGCTTTTATATTAGGGGCAGAGGTATTCAGGATTGAGACTTCATCCTGATGAATTGTTCCTGTTATGTTTATAAAATGTCCCTCTGCATCTCTTCTGATTGATTTAAGTTTGAAGTCAAGTTTGTTAGAAATTAGTATGGCCACACCTCCTTGTTTCTTAGGTCCATTTGCTTGATAAGCCTTTTCCCAGCCCTTTACTCTGAGTAGGTGCCTGTCTTTGTGTTTGAGGTGTGTTTCTTGTAAACAGCAGAATGTTTGATCCTGTTTCTGTATCCAATCTCTTAGCCTGTGCCTTTTTATAGGTGAGTTGAGCCCATTGACA
>CADCXT010000830.1:0-2500 GCA_902806775.1 Microtus agrestis
TCCCATTGTCCTCTGCTCCTATGTGCCTCCCGAGCGCAATTTTTTTTTCACCCCCACTCCCAGGTTGTGGAGCTCCCGAGTCTCCATGAGTCCTTTGGGGTTGAGGAGGGTGGGCCCAGACCGACCGCCCTTGTGTGCCTCCCGAGTGCACGCCTTATTGATTCTCGTGACCCCCACCGCTGTTTTCTTGGCGTGGAGGTGTGAGGGGTTTTTTTTTTTTTTTTTGTGGCATGTGTTGGGTCTGTGGTGCTTCTCTTGCTCGGTTCTTCCGTGTTACGCTTTGTCGATCGATGTGGTGTGATCGCCCTGTGTTCATTCGGGCGGAGGCCTAAGCCGCGCCAGGCGAGGGACGGACATTCATGGCGAATGGCGGCCGCTCTTCTCGCTCTGCCAGCGGGCTCCTCGTCTCTCCTCCCCACCTTTGCCGGTGGGGTGTGGAAGGCAGGGGTGCGGTTATCCGGCCTGAGCCTCTGTGAAGCACCCCACGCACTCCTCGCTGTGGTTCGTGGGTGCTCCCGTGAGGCGCGCCGGGGTTCTCGCTGCTCCCTGTCGCCCTTTCGCCACGCCCACCGTGTGTGGTCTCTTTGGCCCTCCTCCCTCCGAGCCGGGAGGGTCGGCTGATGTGCCGCGCCACCGGGCCCTCCCGACCGGCCCTGGGTGCACCCGCTTCGCTTGCGATCCTCGTGGTGCTCCTGGAGCGTTCCAGGCCGATCTTCGGAGGTGCCCGGTTCTGAGCGGCGGCGGCGTTTCCCGGGTCTCTGACGTGTATGCCTCCTGTGCGCGGTCCGGCCTTTTATCGGTGTTCCTCTGCGAGGTGTGTTCTCGTGGGTTAAGATGGCCCCGAGGATGAGACAGGGGGTCGAGACGAGCGGTAAGAGAGGCTCTCTCACGGCCGATCTCGTGAGATCGGGCGAGCGGCCCACCACGCGCTGCCTTCTCCCGTAGGCAGTGGGCGTTGGGTGGTGTTGAGCGGTCGCGGCCGGCCTTTTGATTTTCTTCTCGCCGTTAAAGGTGATCAGTCGATCGACTGAAGAATGCCTCCCCGCCTGGTGCAGACCCGGTGGGTGTTTGTTGCTGGAGAGGCAGGCCTGGCTCTCGGGGGACCTCTTCTGTAGTATGCTTTTTCTCGGCCCGGTCCCCCTTGTCCGCGAACGCTCAAGAGTGCGCCCCGTGAAGGAAGAGAAGCCTTACCGGTACCGCAGACCCCCCGCCTCGCCGCGCTCGAGATCATCGAGTGGTGTGCGTGTGTCCCTTCCCCGGCTCTTGCGCTGCCGCGGCTGGAGGCTCGTTGGCCCGGGTCCGTCCCGCCCGCCCTCAGTGAGAAAAAGCGTCTTCTCTAGCGATCCGATGAGAAGGGCGCGCCCCCAGCACGCCCTGACAGCCCGATGCGCGTAGCTTCGGCCGGGTGCCCCTCGCCGCGTCCCGTCTTTGGGGGGGGAAAAAAACCCGAGCGTTTGTGTCTGTCGCCCACTGCGGCCCGCGCCTCCTCGCTCCGAGTCCGGGGAGGAACCACGCGGGGCAAGAGAGCGTGTCGTGACGCCGGCGTGCCGGCCGTGTCGGAGCCTGGGACGTGTAACCCGTGGCGGGGAACGGAGGGGCCGCGTGCGTGCACGCCCGAGTGCCGCGGGACCCCGGCCCCCCGCCTCCCCGAGGGTGCGTGGCGCGCCTCGGTCGGGACGCGGAGCTGAGCGGGAAGAGAGCGGGGCTGGGTGGCGGTGGGCTCCCGGGCCCCACCCGTCCACCGTCCGTGCCCGCCGCGAGCGGTCCCTCCCGCGCTTCCCCGTCTCTTTGCCGTTCCCGCGACCGCGGCCTCGCCGCGCGCGTCGCGTGCGTGCGTCGCTCGTGTTGTGTGCCGTGTGGAGGTCGCCTCGCTCCCTCCCCGGCAGCGCTCCCACGGTTGGGGAGCAGCGGGTTGACCCGCCCCTCCTCGGGTCGGGATCCGGTTCTGGCTTTGTGCGGGTCGTGACCACTCTCTCGGTGCGGCCTTTGGAGAGAACGGCGGTCGGTCGCCTCCCGCGCGCCGCCGACGCGCCGGGGCCCGCCACCGCCGGAGGGCCTTCTTCTTCGGGCGGCGGCGGGCGCGTCTGTCTCGGCGGTGGGTCCGTGCGAGAGGGTGCGAGAGGCAGGCTTCGCGCGTTTCGGGAGCCTCGCGAGGGAAGGAGGCTTAGCGGACGTCCGTCGTCTGCGGCGTGGCGGTGGGTCCGCCGGCCGAGGTGCGTCTGGGGACTCTTCCGCCCCGCTGCCGCCGCCCTCCGGGAAGGCGCGCCTCGCGTGGGGGAACCGCCCACGCACCGGGTTGGGTGCCTGGCGGTGAGATAACCCCCGCTTGCGTGCTTTTTTTTCCTGCGTGCGGCGGCGGGGCTCCGGGTCGATGACTCTCCCCGCCCCCGAGGTCCGGGCCCGCCTGAGCGCCGTGGGCCGCGGGCGCCCCTCACGCCCCTCGAGGGGAAGACCGCGGCGCGTGTCGCCGCTCGCCTCTTCCGCCCGCCCCGCCTCTCCC
>CADCXT010000831.1:0-56485 GCA_902806775.1 Microtus agrestis
TGACGAAGCAATGGAACACTATGACAGAACAATGGAGCAGTGTGATGGCACAATGGAGCACTGTGATGGCACAATGGAGCACTGTGATGGAACAATGGAGCACTGTGACAAAACAATGGAACACTGTGACAGAACAAGGGACCATTATGATGGAACAATGGAACACTGTGATGGAACAATGGAGCACTGTGATGAGCACAATAGAGCACTGTGACAGAACAATGGAGCACTGTGATGGCACAATGGAGCACTGTGATGGAACAATGGAGCATTGTCACAAAACAATGGAGCACTATGACAGAACAATGGAGCACTGTGATGGCACAATGGAGCACTGTGACAAAACACTAGAGCACTGTGATGGCACAATGGAGCACTATGACAGAACAGTGGAGCACTGTGATGGCACAATGGAGCACTGTGATGGCACAATGAAGCACTATTATGGAACAATGTAGCACTGTGATGGCACAATGTAGCACTGTGATGGCACAATGAAGCACTATTATGGAACAATTGAGTACTGTGAGAAAACAATGGAGCACTATGACAGAACAATAGAGCACTGTGATCGTACAATGGAGCACTGTGATAGAACAATGGTGCACTGTGATGGAAAATTGGAGCACTGTGACAAAACAATGGAGCATTCTGACAGAACAATGGAGCATTATGATGGCACAACGGAGCACTGTGATGGAACAATGGAGCACAGTGATGGAACAATTGAGCACTGTGATGGAAAAATGGAGCACTGTGATAGAACAATGGAGCACTGTGATGGAAAATTGGAGCACTGTGACAAAACAATGAAGCATTCTGACAGAACAATGGAGCATTATGATGGCACAATGGAGCACTGTGATGGAACAATGGAGCACAGTGATGGAACAATGGAGCACTGTGATGGAAAAATGGAGCATTGTTACAAAACAATGGATCACTATGACAGAACAATGGAGCACTGTGATGGCACAATGGAGCACTATGATGGAACAATGGAGCACTATGATGGAACAATGGAACACTGTGACGGCACAATGGAGTACTGTGACGGAACAAAGGGGCAGTGTGATGGCACTAAGGAGCACTATGACAGAACAATGGAGCACTGTGACGGAACAATGGAGCACTGTGACGGCACAATGGAGCACTGTGACGGCACAATGGAGCACTGTGACAAAACAATGGAGCACTGTGACAGTACAATAGAGCACTGTGATGGCACAATGGAGCACTATGTAAGAACAATAGAGCACTGTGATGGCACAATGGAGCACTGTGTTGGAACAATGGATCACTGTGTTGGAACAATGGAGCATTGGAACAAAACAATGGAGCACTATGACAGAACAATGGAGCACTGTGATGGCACAATGTAGCACTATGATGGCACAATGGAGCACTGAGATGGAACAATGATGCACTGTGACAAAACAATAGAGCTCTATGACAGAACAAGGGACCATTATGATGGAACAATGGAACACTGTGATGGCACAATGGAGCACTGTGATGGCACAATGGAGCACTGTGATGGAACAATGGAGCACTGTGACAAAACAATGGAACACTGTGACAGAACAAGGGACCATTATGATGGAACAATGGAACACTGTGATGGAACAATGGAGCACTGTGATGGCACAATAGAGCACTGTGACAGAACAATGGAGCACTGTGATGGCACAATGGAGCACTGTGATGGAACAATGGAGCATTGTCACAAAACAATGGAGCACTATGACAGAACAATGGAGCACTGTGATGGCACAATGGAGCACTGTGACAAAACAATGGAACACTGTGACAGAACAATGGACCATTATGATGGAACAATGGAACACTGTGATGGAACAATGGAGCACTGTGATGGCACAATAGAGCACTATGACAGAACAATAGAGCACTGTGATGGCACAATGGAGCACTATGACAGAACAGTGGAGCACTGTGATGGCACAATGGAGCACTGTGATGGCACAATGAAGCACTATTATGGAACAATGTAGCACTGTGATGGCACAATGTAGCACTGTGATGGCACAATGAAGCACTATTATGGAACAATTGAGTACTGTGAGAAAACAATGGAGCACTATGACAGAACAATAGAGCACTGTGATCATACAATGGAGCACTGTGATAGAACAATGGTGCACTGTGATGGAAAATTGGAGCACTGTGACAAAACAATGGAGCACTCTGACAGAACAATGGAGCATTATGATGGCACAATGGAGCACTGTGATGGAACAATGGAGCACAGTGATGGAACAATTGAGCACTGTGATGGAAAAATGGAGCACTGTGATAGAACAATGGAGCACTGTGATGGAAAATTGGAGCACTGTGACAAAACAATGAAGCACTGTGACAGAACAATGGAGCACTGTGATGGCACAATGGAGCACTGTGATGGAACAATGGAGCACAGTGATGGAACAATGGAGCACTGTGATGGAAAAATGGAGCATTGTTACAAAACAATGGATCACTATGACAGAACAATGGAGCACTGTGATGGCACAATGGAGCACTATGATGGAACAATGGAGCACTATGATGGAACAATGGAACACTGTGACGGCACAATGGAGCACTGTGACGGAACAATGGAGCACTGTGATGGCACAATGGAGCACTATGACAGAACAATGGAGCACTGTGATGGAACAATGGAGCACTGTGACGGCACAATGGAGCACTGTGACGGCACAATGGAGCACTGTGACGAAACAATGGAGCACTGTGACAGTACAATAGAGCACTGTGATGGCACAATGGAGCACTATGTAAGAACAATAGAGCACTGTGATGGCACAATGGAGCACTGTGATGGAACAATGGATCACTGTGTTGGAACAATGGAGCATTGGGACAAAACAATGGAGCACTATGACAGAACAATGGAGCACTGTGATGGCACAATGGAGCACTATGATGGCACAATGGAGCACTGTGATGGAACAATGATGCACTGTGACAAAACAATGGAGTCTATGACAGAACAAGGGACCATTATGATGGAACAATGGAACACTGTGATGGAACAATGGAGCACTGTGATGGCACAATAGAGCACTGTGACAGAACAATGGAGCACTGTGATGGAACAATGGAGCACTGTGACAAAACAATGGAACACTGTGACAGAACAAGGGACCATTATGATGGAACAATGGAACACTGTGATGGAACAATGGAGCACTGTGATGGCACAATAGAGCACTATGACAGAACAATGGAGCACTGTGATGGCACAATGGAGCACTGTGATGGAACAATGGAGCATTCTCACAAAACAATGGAGCACTATGACAGAACAATGGAGCACTGTGATGGCACAATGGAGCACTGTGACAAAACAATGGAGCACTGTGACAGAACAATGGACCACTATGATGGAACAATGGAACACTGTGATGGAACAATGGAGCACTGTGATGGCACAATGGAGCACTATGATGGCACAATGGAGCACTATGACAGAACAATGGAGCACTGTGATAGAACAATGGAGCACTGTGATGTAAACAATGGAGCACTGTGACAGAACAATGGAGCACTGTGACAGAACAAAGGAGCCCTATGATGGGAACAATGGAGCACTGTGATGGCACAATGGAGCACTGTGATGGAACAATGGAGCACTGTGATGGAACAATGGAGCACTGTGATGGAAACAATGGAGCACTATGACAGAACAATGGAGCACTGTGATGGCACAATGGAGCACTTATGATGGAACAATGGAGCACTATGATGGAACAATGGAGCACTGTGATGGCACAATGGAGCACTGTGATGGAACAAAAGGAGCACTGTGATGGCACAATGGAGCACTATGACAGAACAATGGAGCACTGTGATGGAACAATGGAGCACTGTGACAGCACAATGGAGCACTGTGATGGCACAATGGAGCACTGTGACGAAACAATGGAGCACTGTGACGGTACAATGGAGCACTGTGATGGCACAATGGAGCACTATGAAAGAACAATGGAGCACTGTGATGGCACAATGGAGCACTGTGTTGGAACAATGGATCACTGTGATGGAACAATGGAGCACTGTGACAAAACAATGGAGCACTATGACAGAACAATGGAGCACTGTGATGGCACAATGGAGCACTATGATGGAACAATGGAGCACTGAGATGGAACAATGAACATGCACTGTGACAAAACAATGGAGCACTATGACAGAACAAGGGACCACTATGATGGAACAATGGAGCACTGTGATGGAACAATGGAGCACTATGATGGCACAATAGAGCACTGTGATGGCACAATGGAGCACTGTGATGGCACAATGGAGCACTGTGATGGAACAATGGAGCACTGTGACAGAACAATGGAGCACTATGACAGAACAATGGAGCACTGTGATGGCACAATGGAGCACTATGATGGAACAATGGAGCACTATGATGGAACAATGGAGCACTGTGATGGCACAATGGAGCACTGTGACGGAACAATGGGGCACTGTGATGGCACAATAGAGCACTATGACAGAACAATGGAGCACTGTGATGGCACAATGGAGCACTATGACAGAACAGTGGAGCACTGTGATGGCACAATGGAGCACTGTGATGGCACAATGAAGCACTATGATGGAACAATGGAGCACTGTGATGGCACAATGGAGCACTGTGATGGCACAATGAAGCACTATGATGGAACAATTGAGTACTGTGAGAAAACAATGGAGCACTATGACAGAACAATAGAGCACTGTGATGGTACAATGGAGCACTGTGACAGAACAATGGTGCACTGTGATGGAACAATGGAGCACTGTGACAAAACAATGGAGCACTGTGACAGAACAATGGAGCACTATGATGGCACAACGGAGCACTGTGATGGAACAATGGAGCACTAAGAAAGAACAATGGAGCACTGTGTTGGCACAATGGAGCACTATGATGGAACAATGGAACACTGTGACGGCACAATGGAGAACTGTGACAGAACAATGGGGCACTGTGATGGCACAATGGAGCACTGTGATGGCACAATAGAGCACTATGACAGAATAGAGCACTGTGAAGGCACAATGGAGCACTGTGATGGAAGAATGGAGAACTGTGACAAAACAATGGAGCACTATGACAGAACAAGGGACCAATATGTTGGAACAATGGAACACTGTGATGGAACAATGGAGCACTGTGATGGCACAATAGAGCACTGTGACAGAACAATGGAGCACTGTGATGGAACAATGGAGCACTGTGATGGCACAATGGAGCACTGTGAAGGAGCAATGGAGCATTGTTACAAAACAATGGATCACTATGACAGAACAATGGAGCACTGTGATGGCTCAATGGAGCACTATGATGGAACAATGGAGCACTATGATGGAACAATGGAACACTGTGACAGCACAATGGACTACTGTGACGGAACAAAGGGGCACTGTGATGGCACTAAGGAGCACTATGACAGAACAATGGAGCACTGTGAAGGAACAATGGAGCACTGTGACGGCACAATGGAGCACTATGATGGCACAATGGAGCACTGTGACCGAAACAATGGAGCACTGTGACAGTATAATAGAGCACTGTGATGACAGCACAATGGAGCACTATGACAGAACAATAGAGCACTGTGATGGCACAATGGAGCACTGTGATGGAACAATGGAGTACATTGATGGCATAATAGAGCACTGTGACAGAACAATGGAGCACTGTGATGGGGCAATGGAGCACTGTGATGAAACAATGGAGCACTGTGATGGAACAATGGAGCACTGTGATGGAACAATGGAGCACTGTGATGGCTAATGGAGCACTGTGTTGGAACAATGGAGCATTGTGACCAAACAATTGCACTCTATGACAGAACAATGGAGCACTCTGATGGCACAATCGAGCACTGTGACAGAACAATGGTGTACTGTGATGGAACAGTTGAGCACTGTGACGAAGCAATGGAACACTGTGACAGAACAATGGAGCACTGTGATGGCACAATGGAGCACTGTGATGGAACAATGGAGCACTGTGATGGAACAATGGAGCACTGTGACAAAACAATGGAACACTGTGACAGAACAAGAGACCATTATAGGATGGAACAATGGAACACTGTGATGGAACAATGGAGCACTATGATGGCACAATAGAGCACTGTGACAGAACAATGGAGCACTGTGATGGCACAATGGAGCACTGTGATGGAACAATGGAGCACTGTGACAGAACAATGGAGCACTATGACAGAACAATGGAGCACTGTGATGGCACAATGGAGCACTATGATGGAACAATGGAGCACTATGATGGAACAATGGAGCACTGTGACGGCACAATGGAGTACTGTGACGGAACAATGGGGCACTGTGATGGCACAATAGAGCACTATGACAGAACAATGGAGCACTGTGATGGCACAATGGAGCACTATGACAGAACAGTGGAGCACTGTGATGGCACAATGGAGCACTGTGATGGCACAATGGAGCACTATGATGGAACAATGGAGCACTGTGATGGCACAATGGAGCACTGTGATGGCACAATGGAGCACTATGATGGAACAATGGAACAATGGAACACTGTGACGGCACAATGGAGCACTGTGATGGAACAATGGAGTACTGTGATGGCACAATAGAGCACTGTGACAGAACAATGGAGCACTGTGATGGCACAATGGAGCACTGTGTTGGAACAATGGAGCATTGTGACAAAACAATGGCACACTATGACAGAACAATGGAGCACTGTGATGGCACAATGGAGCACTGTGACAGAACAATGGAGCACTGTGATGGAACAATTGAGCATTGTGAAGAAGCAATGGAACACTGTGACAGAACAATGGAGCACTGTGATGGCACAATGGAGCACTGTGATGGCACAATGGAGCACTGTGATGGCACAATGGAGCACTGTGACAAAACAATGGAACACTGTGACAGAACAAGGGACCACTATGATGGAACAATGGAACACTGTGATGGAACAATGGAGCACTGTGATGGAACAATAGAGCATTGTGACAAAACAATGGAGCACTTTGACAGAAAAATGGAGCACTATGATGGCACAACGGAGCACTGGGATGGAACAATAGAGCACTATCACAGAACAATGGAGCACTGTGATGGCACAATGGAGCACTGTGATGGAACAATGGAGCATTGTGTCAAAACAATGGAGCACTAAGACAGAACAATGGAGCACAGTGATGGCACAATGGAGCACTATGATGTCAAAATGGAGCACTGTGATGGCACAATGGAGCACTGTGATGGAACAATGGAGCACTTTGATGGCATAATAGAGCACTGTGACAGAACAATGGAGCACTGTGATGGGGCAATGGAGCATTGTGACGGAACAATTGAGCACTGTAATGGAACAATGGAACACTGTGATGGAACAATGGAGCACTGTGATGGCACAATGGAGCACTGTGTTGGAACAATGGGGCATTGTGACAAAACAATGGCGCACTATGACAGAACAATGGAGCACTGTGATGGCACAATCGAGCACTGTGACAGAACAATGGTGTACTGTGATGGAACAATTCAGCACTGTGACGAAGCAATGGAACACTATGACAGAACAATGGAGCACTGTGATGGCACAATGGAGCACTGTGATGGCACAATGGAGCACTGTGATGGAACAATGGAGCACTGTGACAAAACAATGGAACACTGTGACAGAACAAGGGACCATTATGATGGAACAATGGAACACTGTGATGGAACAATGGAGCACTGTGATGGCACAATAGAGCACTGTGACAGAACAATGGAGCACTGTGATGGCACAATGGAGCACTGTGATGGAACAATGGAGCATTGTCACAAAACAATGGAGCACTATGACAGAACAATGGAGCACTGTGATGGCACAATGGAGCACTGTGACAAAACAATAGAGCACTGTGATGGCACAATGGAGCACTATGACAGAACAGTGGAGCACTGTGATGGCAAAATGGAGCACTGTGATGGCACAATGAAGAACTATTATGGAACAATGTAGCACTGTGATGGCACAATGTAGCACTGTGATGGCACAATGAAGCACTATTATGGAACAATTGAGTACTGTGAGAAAACAATGGAGCACTATGACAGAACAATAGAGCACTGTGATCATACAATGGAGCACTGTGATAGAACAATGGTGCACTGTGATGGAAAATTGGAGCACTGTGACAAAACAATGGAGCATTCTGACAGAACAATGGAGCATTATGATGGCACAACGAAGCACTGTGATGGAACAATGGAGCACAGTGATGGAACAATTGAGCACTGTGATGGAAAAATGGAGCACTGTGATAGAACAATGGTGCACTGTGATGGAAAATTGGAGCACTGTGACAAAACAATGAAGCATTCTGACAGAACAATGGAGCATTATGATGGCACAACGAAGCACTGTGATGGAACAATGGAGCACAGTGATGGAACAATGGAGCACTGTGATGGAAAAATGGAGCATTGTTACAAAACAATGGATCACTATGACAGAACAATGGAGCACTGTGATGGCTCAATGGAGCACTATGATGGAACAATGGAGGACTATGATGGAACAATGGAACACTGTGACGGCACAATGGAGTACTGTGACGGAACAAAGGGGCAGTGTGATGGCACTAAGGAGCACTATGACAGAACAATGGAGCACTGTGACGGAACAATGGAGCACTGTGACGGCACAATTGAGCACTGTGACGGCACAATGGAGCACTGTGACAAAACAATGGAGCACTGTGACAGTATAATAGAGCACTGTGATGGCACAATGGAGCACTATGTAAGAACAATAGAGCACTGTGATGGCACAATGGAGCACTGTGTTGGAACAATGGATCACTGTGTTGGAACAATGGAGCATTGGAACAAAACAATGGAGCACTATGACAGAACAATGGAGCACTGTGATGGCACAATGTAGCACTATGATGGCACAATGGAGCACTGAGATGGAACAATGATGCACTGTGACAAAACAATAGAGCTCTATGACAGAACAAGGGACCATTATGATGGAACAATGGAACACTGTGATGGCACAATGGAGCACTGTGATGGCACAATGGAGCACTGTGATGGAACAATGGAGCACTGTGACAAAACAATGGAACACTGTGACAGAACAAGGGACCATTATGATGGAACAATGGAACACTGTGATGGAACAATGGAGCACTGTGATGGCACAATAGAGCACTGTGACAGAACAATGGAGCACTGTGATGGCACAATGGAGCACTGTGATGGAACAATGGAGCATTGTCACAAAACAATGGAGCACTATGACAGAACAATGGAGCACTGTGATGGCACAATGGAGCACTGTGACAAAACAATGGAACACTGTGACAGAACAAGGGACCATTATGATGGAACAATGGAACACTGTGATGGAACAATGGAGCACTGTGATGGCACAATAGAGCACTATGACAGAACAATGGAGCACTGTGATGGCACAATGGAGCACTATGACAGAACAGTGGAGCACTGTGATGGCAAAATGGAGCACTGTGATGGCACAATGAAGAACTATTATGGAACAATGTAGCACTGTGATGGCACAATGTAGCACTGTGATGGCACAATGAAGCACTATTATGGAACAATTGAGTACTGTGAGAAAACAATGGAGCACTATGACAGAACAATAGAGCACTGTGATCATACAATGGAGCACTGTGATAGAACAATGGTGCACTGTGATGGAAAATTGGAGCACTGTGACAAAACAATGGAGCATTCTGACAGAACAATGGAGCATTATGATGGCACAACGAAGCACTGTGATGGAACAATGGAGCACAGTGATGGAACAATGGAGCACTGTGATGGAAAAATGGAGCATTGTTACAAAACAATGGATCACTATGACAGAACAATGGAGCACTGTGATGGCTCAATGGAGCACTATGATGGAACAATGGAGCACTATGATGGAACAATGGAACACTGTGACGGCACAATGGAGTACTGTGACGGAACAAAGGGGCAGTGTGATGGCACTAAGGAGCACTATGACAGAACAATGGAGCACTGTGACGGAACAATGGAGCACTGCGACGGCACAATTGAGCACTGTGACGGCACAATGGAGCACTGTGACGAAACAATGGAGCACTGTGACAGTATAATAGAGCACTGTGATGGCACAATGGAGCACTATGTAAGAACAATAGAGCACTGTGATGGCACAATGGAGCACTGTGTTGGAACAATGGATCACTGTGTTGGAACAATGGAGCATTGGGACAAAACAATGGAGCACTATGACAGAACAATGGAGCACTGTGATGGCACAATGTAGCACTATGATGGCACAATGGAGCACTGAGATGGAACAATGATGCACTGTGACAAAACAATAGAGCTCTATGACAGAACAAGGGACCATTATGATGGAACAATGGAACACTGTGATGGAACAATGGAGCACTGTGATGGCACAATAGAGCACTGTGACAGAACAATGGAGCACTGTGATGGAACAATGGAGCACTGTGACAAAACAATGGAACACTGTGACAGAACAAGGGACCACTATGATGGAACAATGGAACACTGTGATGGAACAATGGAGCACTGTGATGGCACAATAGAGCACAGTGACAGAACAATGGAGCACTGTGATGGCACAATGGAGCACTGTGATGGAACAATGGAGCATTGTCACAAAACAATGGAGCACTATGACAGAACAGTGGAGCACTGTGATGGCACAATGGAGCACTGTGACAAAACAATGGAACACTGTGACAGAACAAGGGACCATTATGATGGAACAATGGAACACTGTGATGGAACAATGGAGCACTGTGATGGCACAATAGAGCACTATGACAGAACAATAGAGCACTGTGATAGAACAATGGAGCACTGTGATGGAACAATGGAGCACTGTGACAAAACAATGGAGCACTCTGACAGAACAATGGAGCACTATGATGGCACAATGGAGCACTGTGATGGAACAATGGAGCACTGTGATGGAACAATGGAGCACTGTGATGGAAAAATGGAGCATTGTTACAAAACAATGGAGCACTATGACAGAACAATGGAGCACTGTGATGGCACAATGGAGCATTATGATGGAACAATGGAGCACTATGATGGAACAATGGAGCACTGTGATGGCACAATGGAGTACTGTGACAGAACAAAGGGGCACTGTGATGGCACAATGGAGCACTATGACAGAACAATGGAGCACTGTGACGGAACAATGGAGCACTGTGACGGCACAATGGAGCACTGTGATGGCACAATGGAGCACTGTGACGAAACAATGGAGCACTGTGACGGAACAATGGAGCACTGTGATGGCACAATGGAGCACTATGTAAGAACAATAGAGCACTGTGATGGCACAATGGAGCACTGTGTTGGAACAATGGAGCACTGTGTTGGAACAATGGAGCATTGTGACAAAACAATGGAGCACTATGACAGAACAATGGAGCACTGTGATGGCACAATGGAGCACTATGATGGCACAATGGAGCACTGTGATGGAACAATGAAGCACTGTGACAAACAATGGAACAACATGGAGCTCTATGACAGAACAAGGGACCATTATGATGGAACAATGGAACACTGTGATGGAACAATGGAGCACTATGATGGCACAATAGAGCACTGTGATGGCACAATGGAGCACTGTGATGGCACAATGGAGCACTGTGATGGAACAATGGAGCACTGTGACAGAACAATGGAGCACTATGACAGAACAATGGAGCACTGTGATGGCACAATGGAGCACTATGATGGAACAATGGAGCACTATGATGGAACAATGGAGCACTGTGACGGCACAATGGAGTACTGTGACGGAACAATGGGAGCACTGTGATGGCACAATAGAGCACTATGACAGAACAATGGAGCACTGTGATGGCACAATGGAGCACTATGACAGAACAATGGAGCACTGTGATGGAACAATGGAGCACTGTGATGGCACAATGGAGCACTATGATGGAACAATGGAGCACTGTGATGGCACAATGGAGCACTGTGATGGCACAATGAAGCACTATGATGGAACAATTGAGTACTGTGAGAAAACAATGGAGCACTATGACAGAACAATAGAGCACTGTGATGGTACAATGGAGCACTGTGACAGAACAATGGTGCACTGTGATGGAACAATGGAGCACTGTGACGAAACAATGGAGCACTGTGACACAAGAATGGAGCATTATGATGGCACAACGGAGCACTGTGATGGAACAAAGGAGCACTAAGCAAGAACAATGGAGCACTGTGTTGGCACAATGGAGCACTATGATGGAAAAATGGAACACTGTGACGGCACAATGGAGAACTGTGACAGAACAATGGGGCACTGTGATGGCACAATGGAGCACTGTGATGGCACAATAGAGCACTATGACAGAATAGAGCACTGTGAAGGCACAATGGAGCACTGTGATGGAAGAATGGAGAACTGTGACAAAACAATGGAGCACTATGACAGAACAAGGGACCAATATGTTGGAACAATGGAACACTGTGATGGAACAATGGAGCACTGTGATGGCACAATAGAGCACTGTGACAGAACAATGGAGCACTGTGATGGAACAATGGAGCACTGTGATGGCACAATGGAGCACTGTGAAGGAGCAATGGAGCATTGTTACAAAAAAATGGATCACTATGACAGAACAATGGAGCACTGTGATGGCTCAATTGAGCACTATGATGGAACAATGGAGCACTATGATGGAACAATGGAACACTGTGACAGCACAATCGACTACTGTGACGGAACTAAGGGGCAGTGTGATGGCACTAAGGAGCACTATGACAGAACAATGGAGCACTGTGAAGGAACAATGGAGCACTGTGACGGCACAAGGGAGCACTATGACGGCACAATGGAGCACTGTGACGAAACAATGGAGCACTGTGACAGTATAATAGAGCACTGTGACAGCACAATGGAGCACTATGACAGAACAATAGAGCACTGGGATGGCACAATGGAGCACTGTGATGGAACAATGGAGTACATTGATGGCATAATAGAGCACTGTGACAGAACAATGGAGCACTGTGATGGGGCAATGGAGCACTGTGATGAAAGAATGGAGCACTGTGATGGAACAATGGAGCACTGTGATGGAACAATGGAGCACTGTGATGGCTAATGGAGCACTGTGTTGGAACAATGGAGCATTGTGACCAAACAATTGCACTCTATGACAGAACAATGGAGCACTCTGATGGCACAATCGAGCACTGTGACAGAACAATGGTGTACTGTGATGGAACAGTTGAGCACTGTGACGAAGCAATGGAACACTGTGACAGAACAATGGAGCACTGTGATGGCATAATGGAGCACTGTGATGGAACAATGGAGCACTGTGATGGAACAATGGAGCACTGTGACAAAACAATGGAACACTGTGACAGAACAAGAGACCATTATGATGGAACAATGGAACACTGTGATGGAACAATGGAGCACTATGATGGCGCAATAGAGCACTGTGACAGAACAATGGAGCACTGTGATGGCACAATGGAGCACTGTGATGGAACAATGGAGCACTGTGACAGAACGATGGAGCACTATGACAGAACAATGGAGCACTGTCATGGCACAATGGAGCACTATGATGGAACAATGGAGCACTATGATGGAACAATGGAGCACTGTGACGGCACAATGGAGTACTGTGACGGAACAATGGGGCACTGTGATGGCACAATAGAGCACTATGACAGAACAATGGAGCACTGTGATGGCACAATGGAGCACTATGACAGAACAGTGGAGCACTGTGATGGCACAATGGAGCACTGTGATGGCACAATGAAGCACTATGATGGAACAATGGAGCACTGTGATGGCACAATGGAGCACTGTGATGGCACAATGAAGCACTATGATGGAACAATGGAACAATGGAACACTGTGACGGCACAATGGAGCACTGTGATGGAAAAACGGAGTACTTTGATGGCATGATAGAGCACTGTGACAGAACAATGGAGCACTGTGATGGCACAATGGAGCACTGTGTTGGAACAATGGAGCATTGTGACAAAACAATTGCACACTATGACAGAACAATGGAGCACTCTTTTGGCACAATCGAGCACTGTGACAGAACAATGGTGTACTGTGATGGAACAATTGAGCATTGTGAAGAAGCAATGGAACACTGTGACAGAACAATGGAGCACTGTGATGGCACAATGGAGCACTGTGATGGCACAATGGAGCACTGTGACAAAACAATGGAACACTGACAGAACAAGGGACCATTATGATGGAACAATGGAACACTGTGATGGCACCACGGAGCACTGTGATGGAACAATGGAGCATTGTGTCAAAACAATGGAGCACTATGACAGAACAATGGAGCACAGTGATGGCACAATGGAGCACTATGATGGCAAAATGGAGCACTGTGATGGCACAATGGAGCACTGTGATGGAACAATGGAGCACTGTGATGGAACAATGGAGCACTGTGATGGCACAATGGAGCACTGTGTTGGAACAATGGAGCATTGTGACAAAACAATGGCGCACTATGACAGAACAATGGAGCACTGTGATGGCACAATCGAGCACTGTGACTGAACAATGGTGTACTGTGATGGAACAATTGAGCACTGTGACGAAGCAATGGAACACTGTGACAGAACAATGGAGCACTGTGATGGCACAATGGAGCACTGTGATGGCACAATGGAGCACAGTGATGGAACAATGGAGCACTGTGACAAAACAATGGAACACTGTGAGAGAACAAGGGACCATTATGATGGAACAATGGAACACTGTGATGGAACAATGGAGCACTGTGATGGCACAATAGAGCACTGTGACAGAACAATGGAGCACTGTGATGGAACAATGGAGCACTGTGACAAAACAATGGAACACTGTGACAGAACAAGGGACCATTATGATGGAACAATGGAACACTGTGATGGAACAATGGAGCACTGTGATGGCACAATAGAGCACAGTGACAGAACAATGGAGCACTGTGATGGCACAATGGAGCACTGTGATGGAACAATGGAGCATTCTCACAAAACAATGGAGCACTATGACAGAACAGTGGAGCACTGTGATGGCACAATGGAGCACTGTGACAAAACAATGGAACACTGTGACAGAACAAGGGACCATTATGATGGAACAATGGAACACTGTGATGGAACAATGGAGCACTGTGATGGCACAATAGAGCACTATGACAGAACAATAGAGCACTGTGATAGAACAATGGTGCACTGTGATGGAAAATTGGAGCACTGTGACAAAACAATGGAGCATTCTGACAGAACAATGGAGCATTATGATGGCACAAAGAAGCACTGTGATGGAACAATGGAGCACAGTGATGGAACAATGGAGCACTGTGATGGAAAAATGGAGCATTGTTACAAAACAATGGATCACTATGACAGAACAATGGAGCACTGTGATTGCTCAATGGAGCATTATGATGGAACAATGGAGCACTATGATGGAACAATGGAACACTGTGACGGCACAATGGAGTACTGTGACGGAACAAAGGGGCAGTGTGATGGCACTAAGGAGCACTATGACAGAACAATGGAGCACTGTGACGGAACAATGGAGCACTGCGACGGCACAATTGAGCACTGTGACGGCACAATGGAGCACTGTGACGAAACAATGGAGCACTGTGACGGTATAATAGAGCACTGTGATGGCACAATGGAGCACTATGTAAGAACAATAGAGCACTGTGATGGCACAATGGAGCACTGTGTTGGAACAATGGATCACTGTGTTGGAACAATGGAGCATTGGGACAAAACAATGGAGCACTATGACAGAACAATGGAGCACTGTGATGGCACAATGTAGCACTATGATGGCACAATGGAGCACTGAGATGGAACAATGATGCACTGTGACAAAACAATAGAGTTCTATGACAGAACAAGGGACCATTATGATGGAACAATGGAACACTGTGATGGAACAATGGAGCAGTATGATGGCACAATAGAGCACTGTGATGGCACAATGGAGCACTGTGATGGCACAATGGAGCACTGTGTTGGAACAATGGAGCACTGTGACAGAACAATGGAGCACTATGACAGAACAATGGAGCACTGTGATGGCACAATGGAGCACTATGATGGAACAATGGAGCACTATGATGGAACAATGGAGCACTGTGACGGCACAATGGAGTACTGTGACGGAACAATGGGGCACTGTGATGGCACAATAGAGCACTATGACAGAACAATGGAGCACTGTGATGGCACAATGGAGCACTATGACAGAACAGTGGAGCACTGTGATGGCACAATGGAGCACTGTGATGGCATAATGAAGCACTATTATGGAACAATGGAGCACTGTGATGGCACAATGGAGCACTGTGATGGCACAATGAAGCACTATGATGGAACAATTGAGTACTGTGAGAAAACAATGGAGCACTATGACAGAACAATAGAGCACTGTGATGGTACAATGGAGCACTGTGACAGAACAATGGTGCACTGTGATGGAACAATGGAGCACTGTGACGAAACAATGGAGCACTTTGACAGAACAATGGAGCACTATGATGGCACAACGGAGCATTGTGATGGAACAATGGAGCACTATCACAGAACAATAAAGCACTGTGATGGCACAATGGAGCACTGTGATGGAACAATGGAGCACTGTGACAAAACAATGGAGCACTATGACAGAACAATGGAGCACTGTGATGGCACAATGGAGCACTGTGATGGCAAAATGGAGCACTGTGATGGCACAATGGAGCACTGTGATGGAACAATGGAGCACTTTGATGGCATAATAGAGCACTGTGACAGAACAATGGAGCACGGTGATGGGGCAATGGAGCATTGTGACGGCACAATTGAGAACTGTGATGAAACAATGGAGCACTGTGATGGAACAATGGAGCACTGTGATGGCACAATGGAGCACTGTGTTGGAACAATGGAGAATTGTGACAAAACAATGGCGCACTGTGACAGAACAATGGAGCACTCTGATGGCACAATCGAGCACTGTGACAGAACAATGGTATACTGTGATGGAACAATTGAGCACTGTGACGAAGCAATGGAACACTGTGACAGAACAATGGAGCACTGTGATGGCACAATGGAGCACTGTGATGGAACAATGGAGCACTGTGACAAAACAATGGAACACTGTGACAGAACAAGGAACCATTATGATGGAACAATGGAACACTGTGATGGAACAATGGAGCACTCTGATGGCACAATAGAGCACTGTGACAGAACAATGGAGCACTATGATGGCACAATGGAGCATTGTGATGGAACAATGGAGCATTGTCACAAAACAATGGAGCACTATGACAGAACAATGGAGCACTGTGATGGCACAATGGAGCACTATGAAAGAACAATGGAGCACTATGATGGAACAATGGAGCACTATGACGGCACAATGGATTTCTGTGACGGAAAAATGGGGCACTGTGATGGCACAATAGAGCACTATGACAGAACAATGGAGCACTGTGATGGCACAATGGAGCACTATGACAGAACAGTGGAGCACTGTGATGGCACAATGGAGCACTATGATGGCACAATGGAGCACTATGTTGGAACAATTGAGTACTGTGAGAAAACAATGGAGCACTGTGACAGAACAATGGAGCACTGTGAGGAAACAATGCAGCACTTTGAAAGAACAATGGAGCACTGTGATGGCACAACAGAGCACTGTGATGGAACAATGGAGCTCTATCACAGAACAATGGAGCACAATGATGGCACAATGGAGCACTGTGATGGAACAATGGACCACTTTGACAAAACAATGGAGCACTATGACAGAACAATTGAGCACTGTGATGGAACAATGGGGCACTTTGATGGCATAATAGAGCACTATGACAGAACAATGGAGCACTGTGATGGCGCAATGGAGCATTGTGACGGCACAATTGAGAACTGTGGTGGAACAATGGAGCACTGTGAAGGAACAATGGAGCACTGTGATGGCACAATGGAGCACTGTGTTGGAACAATGGAGCATTGTGACAAAACAATGGCGCACTATGACAGAACAATAGAGCACTGTGATGGCACAATCGAGCACTGTGACAGAACAATGGTGTACTGTGATGGAACAATTGAGCACTGTGACGATGCAATGAAAAACTGTGACAGAACAATGGAGCACTGTGATGGCACAATGGAGCACTGTGATGGAACAATGGAGCACTGTGACAAAACAATGGAACACTGTGAGAGAACAAGGGACCATTATGATGGAACAATGGAACACTGTGATGGAACAATGGAGCACTGTGATGGCACAATAGAGCACTGTGACAGAACAATGGAGCACTGTGATGGCACAATGGAGCACTGTGATGGAACAATGGAGCATTGTCACAAAACAATGGAGCACTATGACAGAACAATGGAGCACTGTGATGACACAATGGAGCACTATGACAGAACAGTGGAGCACTGTGATGGCACAATGGAGCACTGTGATGGCACAATGAAGCACTATGATGGAACAATTGAGTACTGTGAGAAAACAATGGAGCACTATGACAGAACAATAGAGCACTGTGATGGTACAATGGAGCACTGTGACAGAACAATGGTGCACTGTGATGGAACAATGGAGCACTGTGACGAAACAATGGAGCACTGTGACACAAGAATGGAGCATTATGATGGCACAACGGAGCACTGTGATGGAACAAAGGAGCACTAAGCAAGAACAATGGAGCACTGTGTTGGCACAATGGAGCACTATGATGGAAAAATGGAACACTGTGACGGCACAATGGAGAACTGTGACAGAACAATGGGGCACTGTGATGGCACAATGGAGCACTGTGATGGCACAATAGAGCACTATGACAGAATAGAGCACTGTGAAGGCACAATGGAGCACTGTGATGGAAGAATGGAGAACTGTGACAAAACAATTTAGCACTATGACAGAACAAGGGACCAATATGTTGGAACAATGGAACACTGTGATGGAACAATGGAGCACTGTGATGGCACAATAGAGCACTGTGACAGAACAATGGAGCACTGTGATGGAACAATGGAGCACTGTGATGGCACAATGGAGCACTGTGAAGGAGCAATGGAGCATTGTTACAAAAAAATGGATCACTATGACAGAACAATGGAGCACTGTGCTGGCTCAATTGAGCACTATGATGGAACAATGGAGCACTATGATGGAACAATGGAACACTGTGACAGCACAATGGACTACTGTGACGGAACTAAGGGGCAGTGTGATGGCACTAAGGAGCACTATGACAGAACAATGGAGCACTGTGAAGGAACAATGGAGCACTGTGACGGCACAAGGGAGCACTGTGACGGCACAATGGAGCACTGTGACGAAACAATGGAGCACTGTGACAGTATAATAGAGCACTGTGACAGCACAATGGAGCACTATGACAGAACAATAGAGCACTGGGACGGCACAATGGAGCACTGTGATGGAACAATGGAGTACATTGATGGCATAATAGAGCACTGTGACAGAACAATGGCGCACTGTGATGGGGCAATGGAGCACTGTGATGAAAGAATGGAGCACTGTGATGGAACAATGGAGCACTGTGATGGAACAATGGAGCACTGTGATGGCTAATGGAGCACGGTGTTCGAACAATGGAGCATTGTGACCAAACAATTGCACTCTATGACAGAACAATTGAGCACTCTGATGGCACAATCGAGCCCTGTGACAGAACAATGGTGTACTGTGATGGAACAGTTGAGCACTGTGACGAAGCAATGGAACACTGTGACAGAACAATGGAGCACTGTGATGGCATAATGGAGCACTGTGATGGAACAATGGAGCACTGTGATGGAACAATGGAGCACTGTGACAAAACAATGGAACACTGTGACAGAACAAGAGACCATTATGATGGAACAATGGAACACTGTGATGGAACAATGGAGCACTATGATGGGCCGCAATAGAGCACTGTGACAGAACAATGGAGCACTGTGATGAGCACAATGGAGCACTGTGATGGAACAATGGAGCACTGTGATGGAACAATGGAGCACTGTGACAAACATGGGCACTATGACAAACAATGGAGCACTTAATGAACAATGGAGCACTGTCATGGCACAATGGAGCACTATGATGGAACAATGGAGCACTATGATGGAACAATGGAGCACTGTGACGGCACAATGGAGTACTGTGACGGAACAATGGGCGCTGTGATGGCACAATAGAGCACTATGACAGAACAATGGAGCACTGTGATGGCACAATGGAGCACTATGACAGAACAGTGGAGCACTGTGATGGCACAATGGAGCACTGTGATGGCACAATGAAGCACTATGATGGAACAATGGAGCACTGTGATGGCACAATGGAGCACTGTGATGGCACAATGAAGCACTATGATGGAACAATGGAACACTGTGGCACATAAGCACTTGATGGAACAATGGACACTGTGACGGCACAATGGAGCACTGTGATGGAAAAATGGAGTACTTTGATGGCATGATAGAGCACTGTGACAGAACAATGGAGCACTGTGATGGCACAATGGAGCACTGTGTTGGAACAATGGAGCATTGTGACAAAACAATTGCACACTATGACAGAACAATGGAGCATTTCATGAGCACTGTGACAGAACAATGGTGTACTGTGATGGAACAATTGAGCATTGTGAAGAAGCAATGGAACACTGTGACAGAACAATGGAGCACTGTGATGGCACAATGGAGCACTGTGATGGCACAATGGAGCACTGTGACAAAACAATGGAACACTGTGACAGAACAAGGGACCATTATGATGGAACAATGGAACACTGTGATGGCACAACGGAGCACTGTGATGGAACAATGGAGCATTGTGTCAAAACAATGGAGCACTATGACAGAACAATGGAGCACAGTGATGTCACAATGGAGCACTATGATGGCAAAATGGAGCACTGTGATGGCACAATGGAGCACTGTGATGGAACAATGGAGCACTTTGATGGCATAATAGAGCACTGTGACAGAACAATGGAGCACTGTGATGGCACAATGGAGCACTGTGTTGGAACAATGGAGCATTGTGACAAAACAATGGCGCACTATGACAGAACAGTGGAGCACTGTGATGGCACAATCGAGCACTGTGACAGAACAATGGTGTACTGTGATGGAACAATTGAGCACTGTGACGAAGCAATGGAACACTGTGACAGAACAATGGAGCACTGTGATGGCACAATGGAGCACTGTGATGGCACAATGGAGCACTGTGATGGAACAATGGAGCACTGTGACAAAACAATGGAACACTGTGAGAGAACAAGGGACCATTATGATGGAACAATGGAACACTGTGATGGAACAATGGAGCACTGTGATGGCACAATAGAGCACTGTGACAGAACAATGGAGCACTGTGATGGAACAATGGAGCAGTGTGACCAAACAATGGAACACTGTGACAGAACAAGGGACCATTATGATGGAACAATGGAACACTGTGATGGAACAATGGAGCACTGTGATGGCACAATAGAGCAAAGTGACAGAACAATGGAGCACTGTGATGGCACAATGGAGCACTGTGATGGAACAATGGAGCATTGTCACAAAACAATGGAGCACTATGATGGAACAATTGAACACTGTGACGGCACAATGGAGTACTGTGACAGAAAAAAGGGGCAGTGTGATGGCACTAAAAAGCACTGTGACAGAACAATGGAGCACTGTGACGGAACAATGGAGCACTGTGACGAAACAATGGAACACTGTGACAGAACAATGGAGCACTGTGATGGCACTATGGAGCACTGTGATGGCACAATGGAGCACTGTGATGGAACAATGGAGCACTGTGACAAAACAATGGAGCTCTATGACAGAACAAGGGACCATTATGATCGAACAATGGAACACTGTGATGGAACAATGGAGCACTGTGATGGCACAATAGAGCACTGTGAAAGAACAATGGAGCACTGTGATGGCAAAATGGAGTACTGTGATGGAACAATGGAGCATTGTGACAAAACAATGGAGCCCTATGACAGAACAATGGAGCACTGTGATGTCAAAATGGAGCACTATGATGGGTCAATGGAGCTCTGTGATGGCACCATGGAGCACTATGACAGAACAGTGGGGCACTGTGATGGCACAATAGAGCACTATGACAGAACAATAGAGCACTGTGATGGCACAATGGAGCACTAGGACAGAACAGTGGAGCACTGTGATGGCACAATGGAGCACTGTGATGGCACAATGAGGCACTATTATGGAACAATGGAGCACTGTGATGGCACAATGGAGAACTGTGATGGCACAATAGAGCACTATGACAGAATAGAGCACTGTGAAGGCACAATGGAGCACTGTGATGGAAGAAGGGAGAACTGTGACAAAACAATGGAGCACTATGACAGAACAAGGGACCAATATGTTGGAACAATGGAACACTGTGATGGAACAATGGAGCACTGTGATGGCACAATAGAGCACTGTGACAGAACAATGGAGCACTGTGATGGAACAATGGAGCACTGTGACCAAACAATGGAACACTGTGACAGAACAAGGGACCATTATGATGGAACAATGGAACACTGTGATGGAACAATGGAGCACTGTGATGGCACAATAGAGCAAAGTGACAGAACAATGGAGCACTGTGATGGCACAATGGAGCACTGTGATGGAACAATGGAGCATTGTCACAAAACAATGGAGCACTATGATGGAACAATTGAACACTGTGATGGCACAATGGAGTACTGTGACAGAAAAAGAAGGGGCAGTGTGATGGCACAAAAAGCACTGTGACAGAACAATGGAGCACTGTGATGGAACAATGGAGCACTGTGACGAAACAATGGAACACTGTGACAGAACAATGGAGCACTGTGATGGCACAATGGAGCATTGTGATGGCACAATGGAGCACTGTGATGGAACAATGGAGCACTGTGACAAAACAATGGAGCTCTATGACAGAACAAGGGACCATTATGATCGAACAATGGAACACTGTGATGGAACAATGGAGCACTGTGATGGCACAATAGAGCACTGTGACGGACAATGGAGCACTGTGAAGAACAATGGAGCACTGTGATGGCAAAATGGAGTACTGTGATGGAACAATGGAGCATTGTGACAAAACAATGGAGCCCTATGACAGAACAATGGAGCACTGTGATGTCAACAATGGAGCACTATGATGGGTCAATGGAGCACTATGATGGCACCATGGAGCACTATGACAGAACAGTGGGGCACTGTGATGGCACAATAGAGCACTATGACAGAACAATAGAGCACTGTGATGGCACAATGGAGCACTAGGACAGAACAGTGGAGCACTGTGATGGCACAATGGAACACTGTGATGCCACAATGAGGCACTATTATGGAACAATGGAGCACTGTGATGGCACAATGGAGAACTGTGATGGCACAATAGAGCACTATGACAGAATAGAGCACTGTGAAGGCACAATGGAGCACTGTGATGGAAGAATGGAAAACTGTGACAAAACAATGGAGCACTATGACAGAACAAGGGACCAATATGTTGGAACAATGGAACACTGTGATGGAACAATGGAGCACTGTGATGGCACAATAGAGCACTGTGACAGAACAATGGAGCACTGTGATGGAACAATGGAGCACTATGATGGCACAATGGAGCTCTATGACAGAACAATGGAGCACTTTGATGGAACAATGGAGCACCTTGATGGAACAATGGAGCACTATCACAGAACAATGGAGCAGTATGATGGCACAATGGAGCACTGTGATGGAACAATGGAGCACTGTGACAAAACAATGGAGCACTATGACAGAACAATGGAGCACTGTGATGGAACAATGGAGCAATTTGATGGCATAATAGAGAACTGTGACAGAACAATGGAGCCCTGTGATTGGGCAATGGAGCATTGTGACGGCACAATCGAGCAATGTGACAGAACAATGGTGTACTGTGATGAAACAATTGAGCACTCTGACGAAGCAATGGAACACTGTGACAGAACAATGGAGCACTGTGATGGCACAATGGACCACTGTGATGGCACAATGGAGCACTGTGATGGAACAATGGAGCACTGTGACAAAACAATGGAGCTCTATGACAGAACAAGTGACCATTATGATGGACAATGGAACACTGTGATGGAACAATGGAGCACTGTAATGGCACAATAGAGCACTGTGACAGAACAATGGAGCACTGTGATGGCAAAATGGAGTACTGTGATGGAACAATGGAGCATTGTGACAAAACAATGGAGCACTATGACAGAACAATGGAGCACTGTGATGGCACAATGGAGCACTATGATGGAACAATGGAGCACTATGATGGAACAATGGAGCACTGTGACGGCACAATGGAGTACTGTGACGGAACAATGGGGCACTGTGATGGCAAAATGGAGCACTGTGAGGGCACAATAGAGCACTATGACAGAATAGAGCACTGTGAAGGCACAATGGAGCTCTGTGATGGAAGAATGGAGAATTGTGGCAAAACAATGGAGCACTATGACAGAACAAGGGACCAATATGTTGGAACAATGGAACACTGTGATGGAACAATGGAGCACTGTGATGGCACAATAGAGCACTGTGACAGAACAATGGAGCACTGTGATGGAACAATGGAGCAGTGTGATGGCACAATGGAGCACTGTGATGGAGCAATGGAGCATTGTTACAAAACAATGGATCACTATGACAGAACAATGGAGCACTGTGATGGCTCAATGGAGCACTATGATGGAACAATGGAGCACTATAATGGAACAATGGAACACTGTGACGGCACAATGGAGTACTGTGAGGGAACAAAGGGGCAGTGTGATGGCACTAAGGAGCACTATGACAGAACAATGGAGCACTGTGAAGGAACAATGGAGCACTGTGACAGCACAAGGGAGCACTGTGACGGCACAATGGAGCACTGTGACGAAACAATGGAGCACTGTGACAGTATAATAGAGCACTGTGATGGCACAATCGAGCACTGTGACTGAACAATGGTGTACTGTGATGGAACAATTGAGCACTGTGACGAAGCAATGGAACACTGTGACAGAACAATGGAGCACTGTGGTGGCACAATAGAGCACTGTGATGTCACAATGGAGCACTGTGATGGAACAATGGAGCACTGTAACAAAACAATGGAGCTCTATGACAGAACAAGGGACCATTATGATGGACAATGGAACACTGTGATGGAACAATGGAGCACTGTGATGGCACAATGGAGCACTGTGATGGAACAATGGAGCACTGTGATGGCACAATGGAGCTCTATGACAGAACAAGGGACCAATTATGATGGACAATGGAACACTGTGATGGAACAATGGAGCACTGTGATGGCACAATAGAGCACTGTGACAGAACAATGGAGCACTGTGATGGCAAAATGGAGTACTGTGATGGAACAATGGAGCATTGTGACAAAACAATGGAGCACTATGACAGAACAATGGAGCACTGTGATGTAACAATGTAGCACTATGATGGAACAATGGAGCACTATGATGGAACAATGGAACACTGTGACGGCACAATGGAGTACTGTGACGGAAAAAAGGGGCAGTGTGATGGCACTAAGGAGCACTATGACAGAACAATGGAGCACTGTGACGGAACAATGGAGCACTGGGACGAAACAATGGAACACTGTGACAGAACAATGGAGCACTGTGATGGCACAATGGAGCACTGTGATGGCACAATGGAGCACTGTGGTGGAACAATGGAGCACTGTGACAAAACAATGGAGCTCTATGACAGAACAAGGGACCATTATGATGGAACAATGGAACACTGTGATGGAACAATGGAGCACTGTGATGGCACAATAGAGCACTGTGACAGAACAATGGAGCACTATGATGGCAAAATGGAGTACTGTGATGGAACAATGGAGCATTGTGACAAAACAATGGAGCCCTATGACAGAAAAATGGAGCACTGTGATGTCAAAATGGAGCACTATGATGGAACAATGGAGCTCTGTGATGGCACCATGGAGCACTATGACAGAACAGTGGGGCACTGTGATGGCACAATAGAGCACTATGACAGAACAATAGAGCACTGTGATGGCTCAATGGAGCACTATGATGGAACAATGGAGCACTATGAAGGAACAATGGAACACTGTGACGGCACAATGGAGTACTGTGACGGAACTAAGGGGCAGTGTGATGGCACTAAGGAGCACTATGACAGAACATTGGAGCACTGTGACGGAACAATGGAGCACTGTGACGGCACAATAGAGCACTGTGACGGCACAATGGAGCACTGTGACAAAACAATGGAGCATTGTGACAGTATAATAGAGCACTGTGATGGCACAATGGAGCACTATGAAAGAACAATAGAGCACTGTGATGGCACAATGGAGCACTGTGATGGAACAATGGATCACTGTGTTGGAACAATGGAGCATTGTGACAAAACAATGGAGCACTATGACAGAACAATGGAGCACTGTGATGGCACAATGGAGCACAGAGATGGAACAATGGTGCACTGTGACAAAACAATAGAGCTCTATGACAGAACAAGGGACCATTATGATGGAACAATGGAACACTGTGATGGAACAATGGAGCACTATGATGGCACAATAGAGCACTGTGACAGAACAATGGAGCACTGTGATGGCACAATGGAGCACTGTGATGGAACAATGGAGCACTGTGACAGAACAATGGAGCACTGTGATGGCACAATGGAGCACTATGATGGAACAATGGAGCACTATGATGGAACAATGTAGCACTATGACGGTACAATGGAGCACTGTGAAGGAACAATGGGGCACTGTGATGGCACAATAAAGCACTATGACAGAACAATGGAGCACTGTGATGGCACAATGGAGCACTATGACAGAACAGTGGAGCACTGTGATGGCACAATGGAGCACTGTGATGGCACAATGAAGCACTATTATGGAACAATGGAGCACTGTGAGGGCACAATGGAGCACTGTGATGGCACAATGAAGCACTATGATGGAACAATTGAGTACTGTGAGAAAACAATGGAGCACTATGACAGAACAATAGAGCACTGTGATCATACAATGGAGCACTGTGATAGAACAATGGTGCACTGTGATGGAAAATTGGAGCACTGTGACAAAACAATGGAGCACTTTGACAGAACAATGGAGCACTATGATGGCACAATGGAGCACTGTGATGGAACAATGGAGCACTATGATGGCACAATAGAGCACTGTGACAGAACAATGGAGCACTATGATGGAACAATGGAGCACTGTGATGGAACAATGGAGCACTGTGACAGAACAATGGAGCACTGTGATGGCACAATGGAGCACTGTGATGGAACAATGGAGCACTGTTACAAAACAATGGAGCACTATGACAGAACAATGGAGCACTGTGATGGCACAATGGAGCACTATGATGGAACAATGGAGCACTGTGATGGAACAATGGAGCACTGTGACGGCACAATGGAGCACTATGACGGAACAATGGGGCACTGTGATGGCACAATGGAGCACTATGACAGAACAATGGAGCACTATGATGGAACAATGGAGCACTGTGATGGCACAATGGAGCACTGTGATGGAACAATGGAGCACTGTGACAGAACAATGGAGCACTATGACAGAACAATGGAGCACTGTGATGGCACAATGGAGCACTGTGATGGAACAATGGAGCACTATGATGGCACAATGGAGCACTGTGATGGCACAATGGAGCACTGTGATGGAACAATGGAGCACTGTGATGGCACAATAGAGCACTGTGACAGAACAAGGGACCACTATGATGGAACAATGGAACACTGTGATGGAACAATGGAGCACTGTGATGGCACAATAGAGCACTATGACAGAACAATGGAGCACTGTGATGGCACAATGGAGCACTATGACAGAACAATGGAGCACTGTGATGGCACAATGGAGCACTGTGATGGCACAATGGAGCACTGTGATGGAACAATGGAGCACTGTGATAGAACAATGGAGCACTGTGATGGCACAATGGAGCACTGTGATGGAACAATGGAGCACTGTGACAAAACAATGGAGCACTATGACAGAACAATGGAGCACTGTGATGGCACAATGGAGCACTGTGACAGAACAATGGAGCACTGTGATGGAACAATGGAGCACTGTGACAAAACAATGGAGCACTGTGACAGAAAAATGGAGCACTGTGATGGCACAATGGAGCACTGTGATGGAACAATGGAGCACTGTGATGGCACAATGGAGCACTGTGATGGAACAATGGAGCATTGTTACAAAACAATGGAGCACTATGACAGAACAATGGAGCACTGTGATGGCACAATGGAGCACTGTGATGGAACAATGGAGCACTGTGATGGAACAATGGAGCACTGTGATGGCACAATGGAGCACTGTGATGGAACAAAGGAGCACTGTGATGGAACAATGGAGCACTATGACAGAACAATGGAGCACTGTGACGGAACAATGGAGCACTGTGATGGCACAATTGAGCACTGTGATGGAACAATGGAGCACTGTGACAGAAACAATGGAGCACTGTGACAGTATAATGGAGCACTGTGATGGCACAATGGAGCACTATGATAGAACAATGGAGCACTGTGATGGCACAATGGAGCACTGTGATGGAACAATGGAGCACTGTGTTGGAACAATGGAGCATTGTGACAAAACAATGGAGCACTATGACAGAACAATGGAGCACTGTGATGGCACAATGGAGCACTATGATGGCACAATGGAGCACTGTGATGGAACAATGATGCACTGTGACAAAACAATGGAGCACTATGACAGAACAATGGACCACTGTGATGGAACAATGGAGCACTGTGATGGAACAATGGAGCACTATGACAGAACAATGGAGCACTGTGACAGAACAATGGAGCACTGTGATGGCACAATGGAGCACTGTGATGGAACAATGGAGCACTGTGACAGAACAATGGAGCACTATGACAGAACAATGGAGCACTGTGATGGCAACAATGGAGCACTATGTTTTAACAATGGAGCACTGTGACGGCACAATGGAGCACTGTGATGGAACAATGGAGCACTGTGATGGCACAATGGAGCACTATGACAGAACAATGGAGCACTGTGATGGCACAATGGAGCACTATGACAGAACAATGGAGCACTGTGATGGCACAATGGAGCACTGTGATGGCACAATGGAGCACTATGATGGAACAATTGAGTACTGTGAGAAAACAATGGAGCACTATGACAGAACAATGGAGCACTGTGATGGTACAATGGAGCACTGTGACAGAACAATGGTGCACTGTGATGGAACAATGGAGCACTGTGACGAAACAATGGAGCACTTTGACAGAACAATGGAGCACTATGATGGCACAATGGAGCACTGTGATGGAACAATGGAGCACTATCACAGAACAATGGAGCACTGTGATGGCACAATGGAGCACTGTGATGGAACAATGGAGCACTGTGACAAAACAATGGAGCACTATGACAGAACAATGGAGCACTGTGATGGCACAATGGAGCACTGTGATGGCAAAATGGAGCACTGTGATGGCACAATGGAGCACTGTGATGGAACAATGGAGCACTGTGATGGCACAATAGAGCACTGTGACAGAACAATGGAGCACTATGATGGAACAATGGAGCACTGTGACGGCACAATGGAGCACTGTGACGGAACAATGGAGCACTGTGATGGCACAATGGAGCACTGTGACAGAACAATGGAGCACTGTGATGGCACAATGGAGCACTATGACAGAACAATGGAGCACTGTGATGGAACAATGGAGCACTGTGATGGCACAATGGAGCACTATGATGGAACAATGGAGCACTGTGAGAAAACAATGGAGCACTGTGACAGAACAATGGAGCACTGTGATGGAACAATGGAGCACTGTGACAGAACAATGGAGCACTGTGAGGAAACAATGGAGCACTTTGAAAGAACAATGGAGCACTGTGATGGCACAACGGAGCACTGTGATGGAACAATGGAGCACTATCACAGAACAATGGAGCACAATGATGGCACAATGGAGCACTGTGATGGAACAATGGAGCACTGTGACAAAACAATGGAGCACTATGACAGAACAATGGAGCACTGTGATGGAACAATGGAGCACTTTGATGGCATAATAGAGCACTATGACAGAACAATGGAGCACTGTGATGGGGCAATGGAGCATTGTGACGGCACAATTGAGAACTGTGATGGAACAATGGAGCACTGTGATGGAACAATGGAGCACTGTGATGGCACAATGGAGCACTGTGTTGGAACAATGGAGCATTGTGACAAAACAATGGCGCACTATGACAGAACAATAGAGCACTGTGATGGCACAATCGAGCACTGTGACAGAACAATGGTGTACTGTGATGGAACAATTGAGCACTGTGACGAAGCAATGGAACACTGTGACAGAACAATGGAGCACTGTGATGGCACAATGGAGCACTGTGATGGAACAATGGAGCACTGTGACAAAACAATGGAACACTGTGACAGAACAAGGGACCATTATGATGGAACAATGGAACACTGTGATGGAACAATGGAGCACTGTGATGGCACAATAGAGCACTGTGACAGAACAATGGAGCACTGTGATGGCACAATGGAGCACTATGATGGAACAATGGAGCATTGTCACAAAACAATGGAGCACTATGACAGAACAATGGAGCACTGTGATGACACAATGGAGCACTATGACAGAACAATGGAGCACTATGATGGCACAATGGAGCACTGTGATGGCACAATGGAGCACTATGATGGAACAATGGAGCACTGTGATGGCACAATGGAGCACTGTGATGGCACAATGGAGCACTATGATGGAACAATTGAGTACTGTGACAAAACAATGGAGCACTATGACAGAACAATAGAGCACTGTGATGGTACAATGGAGCACTGTGACAGAACAATGGTGCACTGTGATGGAACAATGGAGCACTGTGACGAAACAATGGAGCACTGTGACAGAACAATGGAGCATTATGATGGCACAATGGAGCACTGTGATGGAACAATGGAGCACTAAGAAAGAACAATGGACCACTGTGTTGGCACAATGGAGCACTATGATGGAACAAAGGAACACTGTGACGGCACAATGGAGCACTGTGACAGAACAATGGGGCACTGTGATGGCACAATGGAGCACTGTGATGGCAAAGTAGAGCACTATGACAGAAATAGAGCACTGTGAAAGCACAATGGAGCACTGTGATGGAACAATGGAGAACTGTGACAAAACAATGGAGCACTATGACAGAACAAGGGACCAATATGTTGGAACAATGGAACACTGTGATGGAACAATGGAGCACTGTGATGTCACAATAGAGAACTGTGACAGAACAATGGAGCACTGTGATGGAACAATGGAGCACTGTGATGGCACAATGGAGCACTGTGAAGGAGAAATGGAGCATTGTTACAAAACAATGGAGCACTATGACAGAACAATGGAGCACTGTGATGGCACAATGGAGCACTGTGATGGAACAATGGAGCACTATGATGGAACAATGGAACACTGTGACGGCACAATGGACTACTGTGACGGAACAAAGGGGCACTGTGATGGCACTAAGGAGCACTATGACAGAACAATGGAGCACTGTGAAGGAACAATGGAGCACTATGACGGCACAAGGGAGCACTGTGACGGCACAATGGAGCACTGTGACGAAACAATGGAGCACTGTGACAGTACAATGGAGCACTGTGATGGCACAATGGAGCACTATGACAGAACAATGGAGCACTATGACGGCACAATGGAGCACTGTGATGGAACAATGGAGTACTTTGATGGCACAATAGAGCACTGTGACAGAACAATGGACCACTGTGATGGGGCAATGGAGCACTGTGACAGAACAATGGAGCACTGTGATGGCACAATGGAGCACTGTGATGGAACAATGGAGCATTGTCTCAAAACAATGGAGCACTATGACAGAACAATGGAGCACTGTGATGGCACAATGGAGCACTATGATGGAACAATGGAGCACTATGATGGAACAATGGAGCACTGTGACGGCACAATGGATCACTGTGACGGAACAATGGAGCACTGTGATGGCACAATAGAGCACTATGACAGAACAATGGAGCACTTTGATGGCATAATAGAGCACTGTGACAGAACAATGGAGCACTGTGATGGGGCAATGGAGCACTGTGATGAAACAATGGAGCACTGTGATGGAACAATGGAGCACTGTGATGTAACAATGGAGCACTGTGATGGCACAATGGAGCACTGTGTTGGAACAATGGAGCATTGTGACAAAACAATGGCGCACTATGACAGAACAATGGAGCACTCTGATGGCACAATCGAGCACTGTGACAGAACAATGGTGTACTGTGATGGAACAATTGAGCACTGTGACGAAGCAATGGAACACTGTGACAGAACAATGGAGCACTGTGATGGCACAATGGAGCACTGTGATGGAACAATGGAGCACTGTGACAAAACAATGGAACACTGTGACAGAACAAGGGACCATTATGATGGAACAATGGAACACTGTGATGGAACAATGGAGCACTGTGATGGCACAATAGAGCACTGTGACAGAACAATGGAGCACTGTGATGGCACAATGGAGCACTGTGATGGAACAATGGAGCATTGTCACAAAACAATGGAGCACTATGACAGAACAATGGAGCACTGTGATGACACAATGGAGCACTATGACAGAACAGTGGAGCACTGTGATGGCACAATGGAGCACTGTGATGGCACAATGAAGCACTATGATGGAACAATTGAGTACTGTGAGAAAACAATGGAGCACTATGACAGAACAATAGAGCACTGTGATGGTACAATGGAGCACTGTGACAGAACAATGGTGCACTGTGATGGAACAATGGAGCACTGTGACGAAACAATGGAGCACTGTGACAGAAAAATGGAGCATTATGATGGCACAACGGAGCACTGTGATGGAACAAAGGAGCACTAAGCAAGAACAATGGAGCACTGTGTTGGCACAATGGAGCACTATGATGGAAAAATGGAACACTGTGACGGCACAATGGAGAACTGTGACAGAACAATGGGGCACTGTGATGGCACAATGGAGCACTGTGATGGCACAATAGAGCACTATGACAGAATAGAGCACTGTGAAGGCACAATGGAGCACTGTGATGGAAGAATGGAGAACTGTGACAAAACAATTTAGCACTATGACAGAACAAGGGACCAATATGTTGGAACAATGGAACACTGTGATGGAACAATGGAGCACTGTGATGGCACAATAGAGCACTGTGACAGAACAATGGAGCACTGTGATGGAACAATGGAGCACTGTGATGGCACAATGGAGCACTGTGAAGGAGCAATGGAGCATTGTTACAAAAAAATGGATCACTATGACAGAACAATGGAGCACTGTGCTGGCTCAATTGAGCACTATGATGGAACAATGGAGCACTATGATGGAACAATGGAACACTGTGACAGCACAATGGACTACTGTGACGGAACTAAGGGGCAGTGTGATGGCACTAAGGAGCACTATGACAGAACAATGGAGCACTGTGAAGGAACAATGGAGCACTGTGACGGCACAAGGGAGCACTGTGACGGCACAATGGAGCACTGTGACGAAACAATGGAGCACTGTGACAGTATAATAGAGCACTGTGACAGCACAATGGAGCACTATGACAGAACAATAGAGCACTGGGACGGCACAATGGAGCACTGTGATGGAACAATGGAGTACATTGATGGCATAATAGAGCACTGTGACAGAACAATGGAGCACTGTGATGGGGCAATGGAGCACTGTGATGAAAGAATGGAGCACTGTGATGGAACAATGGAGCACTGTGATGGAACAATGGAGCACTGTGATGGCTAATGGAGCACGGTGTTGGAACAATGGAGCATTGTGACCAAACAATTGCACTCTATGACAGAACAATTGAGCACTCTGATGGCACAATCGAGCACTGTGACAGAACAATGGTGTACTGTGATGGAACAGTTGAGCACTGTGACGAAGCAATGGAACACTGTGACAGAACAATGGAGCACTGTGATGGCATAATGGAGCACTGTGATGGAACAATGGAGCACTGTGATGGAACAATGGAGCACTGTGACAAAACAATGGAACACTGTGACAGAACAAGAGACCATTATGATGGAACAATGGAACACTGTGATGGAACAATGGAGCACTATGATGGCGCAATAGAGCACTGTGACAGAACAATGGAGCACTGTGATGGCACAATGGAGCACTGTGATGGAACAATGGAGCACTGTGACAGAACGATGGAGCACTATGACAGAACAATGGAGCACTGTCATGGCACAATGGAGCACTATGATGGAACAATGGAGCACTATGATGGAACAATGGAGCACTGTGACGGCACAATGGAGTACTGTGACGGAACAATGGGGCACTGTGATGGCACAATAGAGCACTATGACAGAACAATGGAGCACTGTGATGGCACAATGGAGCACTATGACAGAACAGTGGAGCACTGTGATGGCACAATGGAGCACTGTGATGGCACAATGAAGCACTATGATGGAACAATGGAGCACTGTGATGGCACAATGGAGCACTGTGATGGCACAATGAAGCACTATGATGGAACAATGGAACACTGTGACGGCACAATGGAGCACTGTGATGGAAAAATGGAGTACTTTGATGGCATGATAGAGCACTGTGACAGAACAATGGAGCACTGTGATGGCACAATGGAGCACTGTGTTGGAACAATGGAGCATTGTGACAAAACAATTGCACACTATGACAGAACAATGGAGCACTCTTTTGGCACAATCGAGCACTGTGACAGAACAATGGTGTACTGTGATGGAACAATTGAGCATTGTGAAGAAGCAATGGAACACTGTGACAGAACAATGGAGCACTGTGATGGCACAATGGAGCACTGTGATGGCACAATGGAGCACTGTGACAAAACAATGGAACACTGTGACAGAACAAGGGACCATTATGATGGAACAATGGAACACTGTGATGGCACAACGGAGCACTGTGATGGAACAATGGAGCATTGTGTCAAAACAATGGAGCACTATGACAGAACAATGGAGCACTGTGATGGCACAATGGAGCACTATGATGGCAAAATGGAGCACTGTGATGGCACAATGGAGCACTGTGATGGAACAATGGAGCACTTTGATGGCATAATAGAGCACTGTGACAGAACAATGGAGCACTGTGATGGGGCAATGGAGCATTGTGACGGCACAATTGAGAACTGTGATGGAACAATGGAGCACTGTGATGGAACAATGGAGCACTGTGATGGCACAATGGAGCACTGTGATGGAACAATGGAGCATTGTGACAAAACAATGGCGCACTATGACAGAACAATGGAGCACTGTGATGGCACAATCGAGCACTGTGACAGAACAATGGTGTACTGTGATGGAACAATTGAGCACTGTGACGAAGCAATGGAACACTGTGACAGAACAATGGAGCACTGTGATGGCACAATGGAGCACTGTGATGGCACAATGGAGCACTGTGATGGAACAATGGAGCACTGTGACAAAACAATGGAACACTGTGAGAGAACAAGGGACCATTATGATGGAACAATGGAACACTGTGATGGAACAATGGAGCACTGTGATGGCACAATAGAGCACTGTGACAGAACAATGGAGCACTGTGATGGAACAATGGAGCAGTGTGACCAAACAATGGAACACTGTGACAGAACAAGGGACCATTATGATGGAACAATGGAACACTGTGATGGAACAATGGAGCACTGTGATGGCACAATGGAGCACTGTGATGGAACAATGGAGCATTGTCACAAAACAATGGAGCACTATGACAGAACAATGGAGCACTGTGATGGCACAATGGAGCACTGTGACAAAACAATGGAACACTGTGACAGAACAAGGGACCATTATGATGGAACAATGGAACACTGTGATGGAACAATGGAGCATTGTGATGGCACAATAGAGCACTATGACAGAACAATAGAGCACTGTGATGGCACAATGGAGCACTATGACAGAACAGTGGAGCACTGTGATGGCACAATGGAGCACTGTGATGGCACAATGAAGCACTATTATGGAACAATGTAGCACTGTGATGGCACAATGTAGCACTGTGATGGCACAATGAAGCACTATTATGGAACAATTGAGTACTGTGAGAAAACAATGGAGCACTATGACAGAACAATAGAGCACTGTGATGGTACAATGGAGCACTGTGACAGAACAATGGTGCACTGTGATGGAAAATTGGAGCACTGTGACAAAACAATGGAGCACTGTGACAGAACAATGGAGCATTATGATGGCACAACGGAGCACTGTGATGGAACAATGGAGCACAGTGATGGAACAATGGAGCACTGTGATGCAAAAATGGAGCATTGTTACAAAACAGTGGATCACTATGACAGAACAATGGAGCACTGTGATGGCTCAATGGAGCACTATGATGGAACAATGGAGGACTATGTTGGAACAATGGAACATTGTGAGGGCACAATGGAGTACTGTGACGGAACAAAGGGGCAGTGTGATGGCACTAAGGAGCACTATGACAGAACAATGGAGCACTGGGACGGAACAATGGAGCACTGCGACAGCACAATTGAGAACTGTGACGGCACAATGGAGCACTGTGACGAAACAATGGAGCACTGTGACAGTATAATAGAGCACTGTGATGGCACAATGGAGCAATATGTAAGAACAATAGAGCACTGTGATGGCACAATGGAGCACTGTGTTGGGACAATGGATCACTGTGTTGGAACAATGGAGCATTGTGACAAAACAATGGAGCACTATGACAGAACAATGGAGCACTGTGATGGCACAATGTAGCACTATGATGGCACAATGGAGCACTGAGATGGAACAATAATGCACTGTGACAAAACAATAGAGCTCTATGACAGAACAAGGGACCATTATGATGGAACAATGGAACACTGTGATGGAACAATGGAGCACTATGATGGCACAATAGAGCACTGTGACAGAACAATGGAACACTATGATGGAACAATGGAGCACTATGATGGAACAATGGAGCACTGTGACGGCACAATGGAGTACTGTGACGGAACAATGGGGCACTGTGATGGCACAATAGAGCACTATGACAGAACAAGGGACCATTATGATGGAACAATGGAACACTGTGATGGAACAATGGAGCACTGTGATGGCACAATAGAGCACTATGACAGAACAATAGAGCACTGTGATGGCACAATGGAGCACTATGTCAGAACAGTGGAGCACTGTGATGGCACAATGGAGCACTGTGATGGCACAATGAAGCACTATTATGGAACAATGGAGCACTGTGATGGCACAATGGAGCACTGTGATGGCACAATGAAGCACTATTATTTAACAATTGAGTACTGTGAGAAAACAATGGAGCACTATGACAGAACAATAGAGCACTGTGATGGTACAATGGAGCACTGTGACAGAACAATGGTGCATTGTGATGGAAAATTGGAGCACTGTGACAAAACAATGGAGCACTGTGACAGAACAATGGAGCATTATGATGGCACAACGGAGCACTGTGGTGGAACAATGGAGCACAGTGATGGCACAATGGAGCACTGTGATGGAAAAATGGAGCATTGTTACAAAACAATGGATCACTATGACAGAACAATGGAGCACTGTGATGGCATAATGGAGCACTGTGATGGAACAATGGAGCACTGTGATGGAACAATGGAGCACTGTGACAAAACAATGGAACACTCTGACAGAACAAGGGACCATTATGATGGAACAATGGAACACTGTGATGGAACAATGGAGCACTATGATGGCGCAATAGAGCACTGTGACAGAACAATGGAGCACTGTGATGGCACAATGGAGCACTGTGATGGAACAATGGAGCACTGTGACAGAACGATGGAGCACTATGACAGAACAATGGAGCACTGTCATGGCACAATGGAGCACTATGATGGAACAATGGAGCACTATGATGGAACAATGGAGCACTGTGACGGCACAATGGAGTACTGTGACGGAACAATGGGAGCACTGTGATGGCACAATAGAGCACTATGACAGAACAATGGAGCACTGTGATGGCACAAAGGAGCACTATGACAGAACAGTGGAGCATTGTGATGGCACAATGGAGCACTGTGATGGCACAATGAAGCACTATGATGGAACAATGGAGCACTGTGATGGCACAATGGAGCACTGTGATGGCACAATGGAGCACTATGATGGAACAATGGAACACTGTGACGGCACAATGGAGCACTGTGATGGAAAAATGGAGTACTTTGATGGCATGATAGAGCACTGTGACAGAACAATGGAGCACTGTGATGGCACAATGGAGCACTGTGTTGGAACAATGGAGCATTGTGACAAAACAATTGCACACTATGACAGAACAATGGAGCACTCTTTTGGCACAATCGAGCACTGTGACAGAACAATGGTGTACTGTGATGGAACAATTGAGCATTGTGAAGAAGCAATGGAACACTGTGACAGAACAATGGAGCACTGTGATGGCACAATGGAGCACTGTGATGGCACAATGGAGCACTGTGACAAAACAATGGAACACTGTGACAGAACAAGGGACCATTATGATGGAACAATGGAACACTGTGATGGAACAATGGAGCACTGTGATGGAACAATGGAGCATTGTGTCAAAACAATGGAGCACTATGACAGAACAATGGAGCACAGTGATGGCACAATGGAGCACTATGATGGCAAAATGGAGCACTGTGATGGCACAATGGAGCACTGTGATGGAAAAATGGAGCATTGTTACAAAACAATGGATCACTATGACAGAACAATGGAGCACTGTGATGGCATAATGGAGCACTGTGATGGAACAATGGAGCACTGTGATGGAACAATGGAGCACTGTGACAAAACAATGGAACACTCTGACAGAACAAGAGACCATTATGATGGAACAATGGAACACTGTGATGGAACAATGGAGCACTATGATGGCACAATAGAGCACTGTGACAGAACAATGGAGCACTGTGATGGCACAATGGAGCACTGTGATGGAACAATGGAGCACTGTGACAGAACAATGGAGCACTATGACAGAACAATGGAGCACTGTGATGGCACAATGGAGCACTATGATGGAACAATGGAGCTCTATGATGGAACAATGGAACACTGTGATGGCACAATGGAGTACTGTGACAGAACAAAGGGGCAGTGTGATGGCACTAAGGAGCACTATGACAGAACAATGGAGCCCTGTGAAGGAACAATGGAGCACTATGATGGAAAAATGGAACACTGTGACGGCACAATGGAGAACTGTGACAGAACAATGGGGCACTGTGATGGCACAATGGAGCACTGTGATGGCACAATAGAGCACTATGACAGAATGGAGCACTGTGAAGGCACAATGGAGCACTGTGATGGAAGAATGGAGAACTGTGACAAAACAATTTAGCACTATGAAAGAACAAGGGACCAATATGTTGGAACAATGGAACACTGTGATGGAACAATGGAGCACTGTGATTGCACAATAGAGCACTGTGACAGAACAATGGAGCACTGTGATGGAACAATGGAGCACTGTGATGGCACAATGGAGCACTGTGAAGGAGCAATGGAGCATTGCTACAAAAAAATGGATCACTATGACAGAACAATGGAGCACTGTGCTGGCTCAATTGAGCACTATGATGGAACAATGGAGCACTATGATGGAACAATGGAACACTGTGACAGCACAATGGACTACTGTGACGGAAAAAAGGGGCAGTGTGATGGCACTAAGGAGCACTATGACAGAACAATGGAGCACTGTGAAGGAACAATGGAGCACTGTGACGAAACAATGGAGCACTGTGACGAAACAATGGAGCACTGTGACAGTATAATAGAGCACTGTGACAGCACAATGGAGCACTATGACAGAACAATAGAGCACTGGGACGGCACAATGGAGCACTGTGATGGAACAATGGAGTACATTGATGGCATAATAGAGCACTGTGACAGAACAATGGAGCACTGTGATGGGGCAATGGAGCACTGTGATGAAAGAATGGAGCACTGTGATGGAACAATGGAGCACTGTGATGGAACAATGGAGCACTGTGATGGCTAATGGAGCACGGTGTTGGAACAATGGAGCATTGTGACCAAACAATTGCACTCTATGACAGAACAATTGAGCACTCTGATGGCACAATCGAGCACTGTGACAGAACAATGGTGTACTGTGATGGAACAGTTGAGCACTGTGACGAAGCAATGGAACACTGTGACAGAACAATGGAGCACTGTGATGGCATAATGGAGCACTGTGATGGAACAATGGAGCACTGTGATGGAACAATGGAGCACTGTGACAAAACAATGGAACACTGTGACAGAACAAGGGACCATTATGATGGAACAATGGAACACTGTGATGGAACAATGGAGCACTATGATGGCACAATAGTGCACTGTGACAGAACAATGGAGCACTGTGATGGCACAATGGAGCACTGTGATGGAACAATGGAGCACTGTGACAGAACAATGGAGCACTAGGACAGAACAATGGAGCACTGTCATGGCACAATGGAGCACTATGATGGAACAATGGAGCACTATGATGGAACAATGGAGCACTGTGACGGCACAATGGAGTACTGTGACGGAACAATGGGGCACTGTGATGGCACAATAGAGCACTATTACAGAACAATGGAGCACTGTGATGGCACAATGGAGCACTATGACAGAACAGTGGAGCACTGTGATGGCACAATGGAGCACTATGATGGCACAATGAAGCACTATGATGGAACAATGGAGCACTGTGATGGCACAATGGAGCACTGTGATGGCACAATGAAGCACTATGATGGAACAATGGAACACTGTGACGGCACAATGGAGCACTGTGATGGAAAAATGGAGTACTTTGATGGCATGATAGAGCACTGTGACAGAACAATGGAGCACTGTGATGGCACAATGGAGCACTGTGTTGGAACAATGGAGCATTGTGACAAAACAATTGCACACTATGACAGAACAATGGAGCACTCTTTTGGCACAATCGAGCACTGTGACAGAACAATGGTGTACTGTGATGGAACAATTGAGCATTGTGAAGAAGCAATGGAACACTGTGACAGAACAATGGAGCACTGTGATGGCACAATGGAGCACTGTGATGGCACAATGGAGCACTGTGACAAAACAATGGAACACTGTGACAGAACAAGGGACCATTATGATGGAACAATGGAACACTGTGATGGCACAACGGAGCACTGTGATGGAACAATGGAGCATTGTGTCAAAACAATGGAGCACTATGACAGAACAATGGAGCACAGTGATGGCACAATGGAGCACTATGATGGCAAAATGGAGCACTGTGATGGCACAATGGAGCACTGTGATGGAACAATGGAGCACTTTGATGGCATAATAGAGCACTGTGACAGAACAATGGAGCACTGTGATGGGGCAATGGAGCATTGTGACGGCACAATTGAGAACTGTGATGGAACAATGGAGCACTGTGATGGAACAATGGAGCACTGTGATGGCACAATGGAGCACTGTGATGGAACAATGGAGCATTGTGACAAAACAATGGCGCACTATGACAGAACAATGGAGCACTGTGATGGCACAATCGAGCACTGTGACAGAACAATGGTGTACTGTGATGGAACAATTGAGCACTGTGACGAAGCAATGGAACACTGTGACAGAACAATGGAGCACTGTGATGGCACAATGGAGCACTGTGATGGCACAATGGAGCACTGTGATGGAACAATGGAGCACTGTGACAAAACAATGGAACACTGTGAGAGAACAAGGGACCATTATGATGGAACAATGGAACACTGTGATGGAACAATGGAGCACTGTGATGGCACAATAGAGCACTGTGACAGAACAATGGAGCACTGTGATGGAACAATGGAGCAGTGTGACCAAACAATGGAACACTGTGACAGAACAAGGGACCATTATGATGGAACAATGGAACACTGTGACAGAACAATGGAGCACTGTGATGGCACAATGGAGCACTGTGATGGAACAATGGAGCATTGTCACAAAACAATGGAGCACTATGACAGAACAATGGAGCACTGTGATGGCACATTGGAGCACTGTGACAAAACAATGGAACACTGTGACAGAACAAGGGACCATTATGATGGAACAATGGAACACTGTGATGGAACAATGGAGCATTGTGATGGCACAATAGAGCACTATGACAGAACAATAGAGCACTGTGATGGCACAATGGAGCACTATGACAGAACAGTGGAGCACTGTGATGGCACAATGGAGCACTGTGATGGCACAATGAAGCACTATTATGGAACAATGTAGCACTGTGATGGCACAATGTAGCACTGTGATGGCACAATGAAGCACTATTATGGAACAATTGAGTACTGTGAGAAAACAATGGAGAACTATGACAGAACAATAGAGCACTGTGATGGTACAATGGAGCACTGTGACAGAACAATGGTGCACTGTGATGGAAAATTGGAGCACTGTGACAAAACAATGGAGCACTGTGACAGAACAATGGAGCATTATGATGGCACAATGGAGCACTGTGATGGAACAATGGAGCACAGTGATGGAACAATGGAGCACTGTGATGCAAAAATGGAGCATTGTTACAAAACAATGGATCACTATGACAGAACAATGGAGCACTGTGATGGCTCAATGGAGCACTATGATGGAACAATGGAGCACTATGTTGGAACAATGGAACATTGTGAGGGCACAATGGAGTACTGTGATGGAACAAAGGGGCACTGTGATGGCACTAAGGAGCACTATGACAGAACAATGGAGCACTGGGACGGAACAATGGAGCACTGCGACAGCACAATTGAGAACTGTGACGGCACAATGGAGCACTGTGACGAAACAATGGAGCACTGTGACAGTATAATGAGAGCACTGTGATGGCACAATGGAGCAATATGTAAGAACAATAGAGCACTGTGATGGCACAATGGAGCACTGTGTTGGGACAATGGATCACTGTGTTGGAACAATGGAGCATTGTGACAAAACAATGGAGCACTATGACAGAACAATGGAGCACTGTGATGGCATAATGTAGCACTATGATGGCACAATGGAGCACTGAGATGGAACAATAATGCACTGTGACAAAACAATAGAGCTCTATGACAGAACAAGGGACCATTATGATGGAACAATGGAACACTGTGATGGAACAATGGAGCACTATGATGGCACAATAGAGCACTGTGACAGAACAATGGAACACTATGATGGAACAATGGAGCACTATGATGGAACAATGGAGCACTGTGACGGCACAATGGAGTACTGTGACGGAACAATGGGGCACTGTGATGGCACAATAGAGCACTATGACAGAACAAGGGACCATTATGATGGAACAATGGAACACTGTGATGGAACAATGGAGCACTGTGATGGCACAATAGAGCACTATGACAGAACAATAGAGCACTGTGATGGCACAATGGAGCACTATGTCAGAACAGTGGAGCACTGTGATGGCACAATGGAGCACTGTGATGGCACAATGAAGCACTATTATGGAACAATGGAGCACTGTGATGGCACAATGGAGCACTGTGATGGCACAATGGAGCACTATGATTTAACAATGGAGCACTGTGAGAAAACAATGGAGCACTATGACAGAACAATAGAGCACTGTGATGGTACAATGGAGCACTGTGACAGAACAATGGTGCATTGTGATGGAAAATTGGAGCACTGTGACAAAACAATGGAGCACTGTGACAGAACAATGGAGCATTATGATGGCACAACGGAGCACTGTGGTGGAACAATGGAGCACAGTGATGGAACAATGGAGCACTGTGATGGAAAAATGGAGCATTGTTACAAAACAATGGATCACTATGACAGAACAATGGAGCACTGTGATGGCATAATGGAGCACTGTGATGGAACAATGGAGCACTGTGATGGAACAATGGAGCACTGTGACAAAACAATGGAACACTCTGACAGAACAAGAGACCATTATGATGGAACAATGGAACACTGTGATGGAACAATGGAGCACTATGATGGCGCAATAGAGCACTGTGACAGAACAATGGAGCACTGTGATGGCACAATGGAGCACTGTGATGGAACAATGGAGCACTGTGACAGAACGATGGAGCACTATGACAGAACAATGGAGCACTGTCATGGCACAATGGAGCACTATGATGGAACAATGGAGCACTATGATGGAACAATGGAGCACTGTGATGGCACAATGGAGTACTGTGACGGAACAATGGGGCACTGTGATGGCACAATAGAGCACTATGACAGAACAATGGAGCACTGTGATGGCACAAAGGAGCACTATGACAGAACAGTGGAGCATTGTGATGGCACAATGGAGCACTGTGATGGCACAATGAAGCACTATGATGGAACAATGGAGCACTGTGATGGCACAATGGAGCACTGTGATGGCACAATGAAGCACTATGATGGAACAATGGAACACTGTGACGGCACAATGGAGCACTGTGATGGAAAAATGGAGTACTTTGATGGCATGATAGAGCACTGTGACAGAACAATGGAGCACTGTGATGGCACAATGGAGCACTGTGTTGGAACAATGGAGCATTGTGACAAAACAATTGCACACTATGACAGAACAATGGAGCACTCTTTTGGCACAATCGAGCACTGTGACAGAACAATGGTGTACTGTGATGGAACAATTGAGCATTGTGAAGAAGCAATGGAACACTGTGACAGAACAATGGAGCACTGTGATGGCACAATGGAGCACTGTGATGGCACAATGGAGCACTGTGACAAAACAATGGAACACTGTGACAGAACAAGGGACCATTATGATGGAACAATGGAACACTGTGATGGCACAACGGAGCACTGTGATGGAACAATGGAGCATTGTGTCAAAACAATGGAGCACTATGACAGAACAATGGAGCACAGTGATGGCACAATGGAGCACTATGATGGCAAAATGGAGCACTGTGATGGCACAATGGAGCACTGTGATGGAACAATGGAGCACTTTGATGGCATAATAGAGCACTGTGACAGAACAATGGAGCACTGTGATGGGGCAATGGAGCATTGTGACGGCACAATTGAGAATTGTGATGGAACAATGGAGCACTGTGATGGAACAATGGAGCACTGTGATGGCACAATGGAGCACTGTGTTGGAACAATGGAGCATTGTGACAAAACAATGGCCCACTATGACAGAACAATGGAGCACTGTGATGGCACAATCGAGCACTGTGACAGAACAATGGTGTACTGTGATGGAACAATTGAGCACTGTGACGAAGCAATGGAACACTGTGACAGAACAATGGAGCACTGTGATGGCACAATGGAGCACTGTGATAGCACAATGGAGCACTGTGATGGAACAATGGAGCACTGTGACAAAACAATGGAACACTGTGAGAGAACAAGGGACCATTATGATGGAACAATGGAACACTGTGATGGAACAATGGAGCACTGTGATGGCACAATAGAGCACTGTGACAGAACAATGGAGCACTGTGATGGAACAATGGAGCACTGTGACAAAACAATGGAACACTGTGACAGAACAAGGGACCATTATGATGGAACAATGGAACACTGTGATGGAACAATGGAGCACTGTGATGGCACAATAGAGCAAAGTGACAGAACAATGGAGCACTGTGATGGCACAATGGAGCACTGTGATGGAACAATGCAGCATTGTCACAAAACAATGGAGCACTATGACAGAACAATGGAGCACTGTGATGGCACAATGGAGCACTGTGACAAAACAATGGAACACTGTGACAGAACAAGGACCATTATGATGGAACAATGGAACACTGTGATGGAACAATGGAGCATTGTGATGGCACAATAGAGCACTATGACAGAACAATAGAGCACTGTGATGGCACAATGGAGCACTATGACAGAACAGTGGAGCACTGTGATGGCACAATGGAGCACTGTGATGGCACAATGAAGCACTATTATGGAACAATGTAGCACTGTGATGGCACAATGTAGCACTGTGATGGCACAATGAAGCACTATTATGGAACAATTGAGTACAGTGAGAAAACAATGGAGCACTATGACAGAACAATAGAGCACTGTGATGGTACAATGGAGCACTGTGACAGAACAATGGTGCACTGTGATGGAAAATTGGAGCACTGTGACAAAACAATGGAGCACTGTGACAGAACAATGGAGCATTATGATGGCACAACGGAGCACTGTGATGGAACAATGGAGCACAGTGATGGAACAATGGAGCACTGTGATGCAAAAATGGAGCATTGTTACAAAACAGTGGATCACTATGACAGAACAATGGAGCACTGTGATGTCTCAATGGAGCACTATGATGGAACAATGGAGGACTATGATGGAACAATGGAACACTGTGACGGCACAATGGAGTACTCTGACGGAACAAAGGGGCAGTGTGATGGCACTAAGGAGCACTATGACAGAACAATGGAGCACTGGGACGGAACAATGGAGCACTGCGACAGCACAATTGAGAACTGTGACGGCACAATGGAGCACTGTGACGAAACAATGGAGCACTGTGACAGTATAATAGAGCACTGTGATGGCACAATGGAGCAATATGTAAGAACAATAGAGCACTGTTATGGCACAATGGAGCACTGTGTTGGGACAATGGATCACTGTGTTGGAACAATGGAGCATTGTGACAAAACAATGGAGCACTATGACAGAACAATGGAGCACTGTGATGGCACAATGTAGCACTATGATGGCACAATGGAGCACTGAGATGGAACAATAATGCACTGTGACAAAACAATAGAGCTCTATGACAGAACAAGGGACCATTATGATGGAACAATGGAACACTGTGATGGAACAATGGAGCACTATGATGGCACAATAGAGCACTGTGACAGAACAATGGAGCACTATGATGGAACAATGGAGCACTATGATGGAACAATGGAGCACTGTGACGGCACAATGGAGTACTGTGACGGAACAATGGGGCACTGTGATGGCACAATAGAGCACTATGACAGAACAAGGGACCATTATGATGGAACAATGGAACACTGTGATGGAACAATGGAGCACTGTGATGGCACAATAGAGCACTATGACAGAACAATAGAGCACTGTGATGGCACAATGGAGCACTATGACAGAACAGTGGAGCACTGTGATGGCAACAATGGAGCACTGTGATGGCACAATGAAGCACTATTATGGAACAATGGAGCACTGTGATGGCACAATGGAGCACTGTGATGGCACAATGAAGCACTATTATTTAACAATTGAGTACTTGAGAAAACAATGGAGCACTATGACAGAACAATAGAGCACTGTGATGGCACAATGGAGCACTATGTAAGAACAATAGAGCACTGTTATGGCACAATGGAGCACTGTGTTGGGACAATGGATCACTGTGTTGGGACAATGGATCACTGTGTTGGAACAATGGAGCATTGTGACAAAACAATGGAGCACTATGACAGAACAATGGAGCACTGTGATGGCACAATGAAGCACTATTATGGAACAATTGAGTACTGTGGAAAACAATGGAGCACTATGACAGAACAATAGAGCACTGTGATGGTACAATGGAGCACTGTGACAGAACAATGGTGCACTGTGATGGAAAATTGGAGCACTGTGACAAAACAATGGAGCACTGTGACAGAACAATGGAGCATTATGATGGCACAACGGAGCACTGTGGTGGAACAATGGAGCACAGTGATGGAACAATGGAGCACTGTGATGGAAAAATGGAGCATTGTTACAAAACAATGGATCACTATGACAGAACAATGGAGCACTGTGATGCCTCAATGGAGCACTATGATGGAACAATGGAGCACTGTGATGGAACAATGGAACACTGTGACGGCTCAATGGAGTACTTTGACGGAACAAAGGGGCAGTGTGATGGCACTAAGGAGCACTATGACAGAACAATGGAGCACTGGGACGGAACAATGGAGCACTGTGATGGCACAAAGGAGCACTGTGTTGGAACAATGGAGCACTGTGACAGAACAATGGAGCACTATGACAGAACAATGGAGCACTGTGATGGCACAATGGAGCACTATGATGGAACAATGGAGCACTATGATGGAACTATGGAGCACTGTGACGGCACAATGGAGTACTGTGACGGAACAATGGGGCACTGTGATGGCACAATAGAGCACTATGACAGAACAAGGGACCATTATGATGGAACAATGGAACACTGTGATGGAACAATGGAGCACTGTGATGGCACAATAGAGCACTATGACAGAACAATAGAGCACTGTGATGGCACAATGGAGCACTATGACAGAACAGTGGAGCACTGTGATGGCACAATGGAGCACTGTGATGGCACAATGAAGCACTATTATGGAACAATGGAGCACTGTGATGGCACAATGTAGCACTGTGATGGCACAATGAAGCACTATTATGGAACAATTGAGTAATGTGAGAAAACAATGGAGCACTATGACAGAACAATAGAGCACTGTGATGGTACAATGGAGCACTGTGACAGAACAATGGTGCACTGTGATGGAAAATTGGAGCACTGTGACAAAACAATGGAGCACTGTGACAGAAAAATGGAGCATTATGATGGCACAACGGAGCACTGTGATGGAACAATGGAGCACAGTGATGGAACAATGGAGCACTGTGATGGAAAAATGGAGCATTGTTACAAAACAATGGATCACTATGACAGAACAATGGAGCACTGTGATGGCTCAATGGAGCACTATGATGGAACAATGGAGCACTATGATGGAACAATGGAACACTGTGACGGCACAATGGAGTACTTTGACGGAACAAAGGTGCAGTGTGATGGCACTAAGGAGCACTATGACAGAACAATGGAGCACTGTGACGGAACAATGGAGCACTGCGAAGGCACAATTGAGCACTGTGACGGCACAATGGAGCACTATGACGAAACAATGGAGCACTGTGACAGTATAATAGAGCACTGTGATGGCACAATGGAGCACTATGTAAGAACAATAGAGCACTGTGATGGCACAATGGAGCACTATGATGAACAATGGAGCACTGTGACAGTATAATGAGCACTGTGTGGCACAATGGAGCACTTTAAGAACAATGGCACTGTGATGGCACAATGGAGCACTGAGATGGAACAATGATGCACTGTGACAAAACAATAGAGCTCTATGACAGAACAAGGGACAATTATGATGGAACAATGGAACACTGTGATGGAACAATGGAGCACTATGATGGCACAATAGAGCACTGTGACAGAACAATGGAGCACTGTGATGGCACAATGGAGCACTGTGTTGGAAAAATGGAGCACTGTGACAGAACAATGGAGCACTATGACAGAACAATGGAGCACTGTGATGGCAAAATGGAGCACTATGTTGGAACAATGGAGCACTGTGACAGCACAATGGAGTACTGTGACGGAACAATGGGGCACTGTGATGGCACAATAGAACACTATGACAGAACAATGGAGCACTGTGATGGCACAATGGAGCACTATGACAGAACAGTGGAGCACTGTGATGGCACAATGGAGCACTGTGATGGCACAATGAAGCACTATGATGGAACAATTGAGTACTGTGAGAAAACAATGGAGCACTATGACAGAACAATAGAGCACTGTGATGGTACAATGGAGCACTGTGACAGAACAATGGTGCACTGTGATGGAACAATGGAGCACTGTGACGAAACAATGGAGCACTTTGACAGAACAATGGAGCACTATGATGGCACAACGGAGCACTGTGATGGAACAATGGAGCACTATCACAGAACAATAAAGCACTGTGATGGCACAATGGAGCACTGTGACAAAACAATGAAGCACTATGACAGATCAATGGAGCACTGTGATGGCACAATGGAGCACTGTGATGGCAAAATGGAGCACTGTGATGGCACAATGGAGCACTGTGGTGGAACAATGGAGCACTCTGATGGCATAATAGAGCACTGTGACAGAACAATGGAGCACTATGATGGAACAATGGAGCACTGTGACGGCACAATGGATTTCTGTGACGGAAAAATGGGGCACTGTGATGGCACAATAGAGCACTATGACAGAACAATGGAGCACTGTGATGGCACAATGGAGCACTATGACAGAACAGTGGAGCACTGTGATGGCACAATGGAGCACTGTGATGGCACAATGGACCACTATGATGGAACAATTGAGTACTGTGAGAAAACAATGGAGCACTATGACAGAACAATGGAGCACTGTGATGGAACAATGGAGCACTGTGACAGAACAATGGAGCACTGTGAGGAAACAATGGAGCATTTTGAAAGAACAATGGAGCACTGTGATGGCACAACAGAGCACTGTGATGGAACAATGGAGCTCTATCACAGAACAATGGAGCACAATGATGGCACAATGGAGCACTGTGATGGAACAATGGAGCACTTTGACAAAACAATGGAGCACTATGACAGAACAATTGAGCACTGTGATGGAACAATGGGGCACTTTGATGGCATAATAGAGCACTATGACAGAACAATGGAGCACTGTGATGGGGCAATGGAGCATTGTGACTGCACAATTGAGAACTGTGATGGAACAATGGAGCACTGTGATGGAACAATGGAGCACTGTGATGGCACAATGGAGCACTGTGTTGGAACAATGGAGCATTGTGACAAAACAATGGCGCACTATGACAGAATAGAGCACTGTGATGGCACAATCGAGCACTGTGACAGAACAATGGTGTACTGTGATGGAACAATTGAGCACTGTGACGAAGCAATGGAAAACTGTGACAGAACAATGGAGCACTGTGATGGCAATGGAGCACTGTGATATAACAATGGAGCACTGTGACAAAACAATGGAACACTGTGACAGAACAAGGGACCATTATGATGGAACAATGGAACACTGTGATGGAACAATGGAGCACTGTGATGGCACAATAGAGCACTGTGACAGTACAATGGAGCACTGTGATGGCACAATGGAGCACTGTGATGGAACAATGGAGCATTGTCACAAAACAATGGAGCACTATGACAGAAAAATGGAGCACTGTGATGACACAATGGAGCACTATGACAGAACAGTGGAGCACTGTGATGGCACAATGGAGCACTGTGATAGCACAATGGCACTATGATGGACATGGACACTGTGATGGCACAATGGAGCACTGTGATGGCACAATGAAGCACTATGATGGAACAATTGAGTACTGTGACAAAACAATGGAGCACTATGACAGAACAATAGAGCACTGTGATGGTACAATGGAGCACTGTGACAGAACAATGGTGCACTGTGATGGAACAATGGAGCACTGTGACGAAACAATGGAGCACTGTGACAGAACAATGGAGCATTATGATGGCACAACGGAGCACTGTGATGGAACAAGGGAGCACTAAGAAAGAACAATGGAGCACTGTGTTGGCACAATGGAGCACTATGATGGAACAATGGAACACTGTGACGGCACAATGGAGAACTGTGACAGAACAATGGGGCACTGTGATGGCACAATGGAGCACTGTGATGGCACAGTAGAGCACTATGACAGAATAGAGCACTGTGAAGGCACAATGGAGCACTGTGATGGAAGAATGGAGAACTGTGACAAAACAATGGAGCACTATGACAGAACAAGGGACCAATATGTTGGAACAATGGAACACTGTGATGGAACAATGGAGCACTGTGATGGCACAATAGAGCACTGTGACAGAACAATGGAGCACTGTGATGGAACAATGGAGCACTGTGATGGCACAATGGAGCACTGTGAAGGAGAAATGGAGCATTGTTACAAAACAATGGATCACTATGCCAGAACAATGGAGCACTGTGATGGCTCAATGGAGCACTATGATGGAACAATGGAGCACTATGATGGAACAATGGAACACTGTGACAGCACAATGGACTACTGTGACGGAACAAAGGGGCAGTGTGATGGCACTAAGGAGCACTATGACAGAACAATGGAGCACTGTGAAGGAACAATGGAGCACTATGACGGCACAAGGGAGCACTGTGACGGCACAATGGAGCACTGTGACGAAACAATGGAGCACTGTGACAGTATAATAGAGCACTGTGATGGCACAATGGAGCACTATGACAGAACAATAGAGCACTGTGACGGCACAATGGAGCACTGTGATGGAACAATGGAGTACTTTGATGGCCTAATAGAGCACTGTGACAGAACAATGGTCCACTGTGATGGGGCAATGGAGCACTGTGACAGAACAATGGAGCACTGTGATGGCACAATGGAGCACTGTGATGGAACAATGGAGCATTGTCACAAAACAATGGAGCACTATGACAGAACAATGGAGCACTTGATGGCACAATGGAGCACTATGATGGAACAATGGAGCACTATGATGGAACAATGGAGCACTGTGACGGCACAATGGATTACTCTGACGGAACAATGGGGCACTGTGATGGCACAATAGAGCACTATGACAGAACAATGGAGTACTTTGATGGCATAATAGAGCACTGTGACAGAACAATGGAGCACTGTGATGGGGCAATGGAGCACTGTGATGAAAGAATGGAGCACTGTGATGGAACAATGGAGCACTGTGATGTAACAATGGAGCACTATGATGGCTAATGGAGCACTGTGTTGGAACAATGGAGCATTGTGACAAAACAATTGCACACTATGACAGAACAATGGAGCACTCTGATGGCACAATCGAGCACTATGACAGAACAATGGTGTACTGTGATGGAACAATTGAGCACTGTGACGAAGCAATGGAACACTGTGACAGAACAATGGAGCACTGTGATGGCACAATGGAGCACTGTGATGGCACAATGGAGCACTGTGATGGAACAATGGAGCACTGTGACAAAACAATGGAACACTGTGACAGAACAAGAGACCATTATGATGGAACAATGGAACACTGTGATGGAACAATGGAGCACAGTGATGGCGCAATAGAGCACTGTGACAGAACAATGGAGCACTGTGATGGCACAATGGAGCACTGTGATGGCACAATGGAGCACTGTGACAGAACAATGGAGCACTATGACAGAACAATGGAGCACTGTGATGGCACAATGGAGCACTATGATGGAACAATGGAGCACTATGATGGAACAGTGGAGCACTGTGACGGCACAATGGGGTACTGTGACGGAACAATGGGGCACTGTGATGGCACAATAGAGCACTATGACAGAACAATGGAGGACTGTGAGGGCACAATTGAGCACTATGACAGAACAGTGGAGCACTGTGATGGCACAATGGAGCACTGTGATGGCACAATGAAGCACTATGATGGAACAATGGAGCACTGTGATGGCACAATGGAGCACTGTGATGGCACAATTAAGCACTATGATGGAACAATTGAGTACTGTGAGAAAACAATGGAGCACTAAGACAGAACAATAGAGCACTGTGATGGTAAAATGGAGCACTGTGACAGAACAATGGTGCACTGTGATGGAACAATGGAGCACTGTGACAAAACAATGGAGCACTTTGACAGAAAAATGGAGCACTATGATGGCACAACGGAGCACTGTGATGGAACAATGGAGCACTAGGAAAGAACAATGGAGCACTGTGTTGGCACAATGGAGCACTATGATGGAACAATGGAACACTGTGACGGCACAATGGAGAACTGTGACAGAACAATGGGGCACTGTGGTGGCACAATGGAGCACTGTGATGGCACAATAGAGCACTATGACAGAATATAGCACTGTGAAGGCACAATGGAGTACTGTGACGGAACAAAGGGGCAGTGTGATGGCAATAAGGAGCACTATGACAGAACAATGGAGCACTCTGATGGCACAATCGAGCACTGTGACAGAACAATGGTGTACTGTGACAGAACAATGGAGCACTGTGATGGCACAATGGAGCACTGTGATGGCACAATGGAGCACTGTGACAAAACAATGGAACACTGTGACAGAACAAGGGACCATTATGATGGAACAATGGAACACTGTGATGGAATAATGGAGCACTGTGATGGCACAATAGAGCACTGTGACAGAACAATGGAGCACTGTGATGGCACAATGGAGCACTGTGTCAGAACAATGGAGCACTATGACAGAACAATGGAGCACTGTGATGGCACAATGGAGCACTATGATGGAACAATGGAGCACTATGATGGAACAATGGAGCACTGTGACGGCACAATGGAGTACTGTGACGGAACAATGGGGCACTGTGATGGCACAATAGAGCACTATGACAGAACAATGGAGCACTGTGATGGCACAATGGAGCACTATGACAGAACAGTGGAGCACTGTGATGGCACAATGGAGCACTGTGATGGCACAATGAAGCACTATGATGTAACAATGGAGCACTGTGATGGCACAAGGTAGCACTGTGATGGCACAATGAAGCACTATGATGGAACAATTGAGTACTGTGAGAAAACAATGGAGAACTATGACAGAACAATAGAGCACTGTGATGGTACAATGGAGCACTGTGACAGAACAATGGTGCACTGTGATGGAACAATGGACAACTGTGACAAAACAATGGAGTACTTTGACAGAACAATGGAGCACTATGATGGCACAACGGAGCACTGTGATGGAATAATGGAGCACTATCACAGAACAATGGAGCACTGTGATGGCACAATGGAGCACTGTGATGGAACAATGGAGCATTGTGTCAAAACAATGGAGCACTATGACAGAACAATGGAGCACTGTGATGGCACAATGGAGCACTATGATGGCAAAATGGAGCACTGTGATGGCACAATGGAGCACTGTGAAGGAACAATGGAGCACTTTGATGGCATAATAGAGCACTGTGACAGAACAATGGAGCACTGTGATGGGGCAATGGAGCATTGTGACGGCACAATTGAGATCTGTGATGAAACAATGGAGCACTGTGATGGCACAATGGAGCACTGTGTTGGAACAATGGAGCATTGTGACAAAACAATGGTGCACTATGACAGAACAATGGAGCACTATGATGGCACAATCGAGCATTGTGACAGAACAATGGTGTACTGTGATGGAACAATTGAGCACTGTGACGAAGCAATGGAACACTGTGACAGAACAATGGAGCACTGTGATGGCACAATGGAGCACTGTGATGGCACAATGGAGCACTGTGATGGAACAATGGAGCACTGTGACAAAACAATGGAACACTGTGACAGAACAAGGGACCATTATGATTGAACAATGGAACACTGTGATGGGACAATGGAGCACTGTGATGGCACAATAGAGCACTGTGACAGAACAATGGAGCACTGTAATGGCACAATGGAGCACTGTGATGGCACAATGGAGCATTGTCCCAAAACAATGGAGCACTATGACAGAACAATGGAGCACTGTGATGGCACAATGGAGCACTATGATGGAACAATGGAGCACTATGATGGAACAATGTAGCACTGTGATGGCACAATGGATTAAAATGATGGAAAAATGGGGCACTGTGATGGCACAATAGAGCACTATTACAGAACATTTGAGCACTGTGATGGCACAATGGAGCACTATGACCGAACAGTGGAGCACTGTGATGGCACAATGGAGCACTATGATGGAACAATTGAGTACTGTGAGAAAACAATGGAGCACTATGACAGAACAATAGAGCACTGTGATGGTACAATGGAGCACTGTGACAGAACAATGGTGCACTGTGATGGAACAATGGAGCACTGTGACGAAACAATGGAGCACTGTGACAGAACAATGAAGCATTATGATTGCACAACGGAGCACTGTGATGGAACAATGGAGCACTAAGAAAGAACAATGGAGCACTGTGTTGGCACAATGGAGCACTATGATGGAAAAATGGAACACTATGACGGCACAATTGAGAACTCTGACAGAAAAATGGGGCACTGTAAAGGCACAATGGAGCACTGTGATTGCACTATAGAGCACTATGACAGAATAGAGCACTGTGAAGGCACAATGGAGCACTGTGATGGAAGTATGGAGAACTGTGACAAAACAATGGAGCACTATGACAGAACAAGGGACCAATATGTTGGAACAATGGAACACTGTGATGGAACAATGGAGCACTGTGATGGCACAATAGAC
>CADCXT010000835.1:0-88416 GCA_902806775.1 Microtus agrestis
GCAGGTACTGCATGCATGTGGTGCACAGACATACATACAGGCAGAATACCCACACACATAAACAGATGAATGAATGAATTAATGAATAAATGAATGAGTGAGTGAAGGAAGGAAGGAAGGAAGGAAGGAAGGAATATTTTTTAAATGTCAGGGATTAAAAGGAAGTAACAAGGTTCAACAAGCTCAAAACTTGTAAGATTCAGAAGCAATAACTCCAGAGGGGGAGCCTCATTGGTGAAGGACATTGCAGTTACACTGGGAGCCCTAAGGATGCAAATTTATGAGTTTTCAGCCACACTAAAGTGGCCTTTTGGGTTATAAAAATGCCTTTGCATCATCCATTGTCCTACAAGTAACCCTCACTCGTTAGTCTGTAAGTAACTTCAATAAACTTAGTTGGTTCATTGATTTAGACTAGGGAAGAATGTTTCTCCAGTCTCTCCTCAATTCTGTCTCTGGGATGAATAGATATTTGAGTGTGTTTCCCCAGGAAAAATCACACAGAGACACCCTTCTGTCACAAACCCATTCCCACAATATAGGATTTACAAAATAGATGACTGTTGCTATAATTTACAGAAGACAGATACATAGAAAGGAAGCTATTGTGTGATGGTTTTCTCCAAGATTATACCATCCCAGTATGCAGGAAGCTCCTTAAGGCAGAACGTAAGCAACTCAAAATGGCTTCAGGAAGTCCCTAAAACTGACCAAATCCACTGGGCCCCTGCATCCCAGAGTAAGCAATGAAGATTTCTGAGAGTCCTTCTCAGACAGGACAAGCTGCAAAGAAGACCCTGAGAGAACATAAGCTACACTAAGACTCCAAGCCCAGCTGTCTGAAAGAAGCAGAAACCAGCCCAGCTGCCTGGAAATTTTAATCCATTGGGACTCCTGGGAAGGGCACCCTCCAACCCGTGGAGCTGCCTGCAGGATGTGCAGTGTTCTCTGGGGCCCCAGCTTTGGGAGCTGTCACCATGCTGAAGTGGGCCTTGTGGATACAGCTGTCTTTGAATCATTTGAGCTCCTGTAAGTAACCCCTTACTCCTGTAACTAACCTGAGTGAAACTCATTGGTTTGGGACTGGAGAGATGGTTCAGTGGTTGAGAGCACTGACTGCTGTCTAGGGGATTGGGGTTCAATTCTCAGCACCCACATGGCAGCTCACCACTGTCCGTAATCCAGCTGCAAGTGATGGATTTGACAGCCTCACACAGACATACCCCAATGCTCATGAAATAAATAAGCATTAAGAAACAATTCATCGATTCACCAAGATGGGCTTTGGTAGTACCTGTGCTTTATTCTGTCATGAGTTCCCTATTTGGGATGAGTAGGTGTATGTGTTGCTTCTCCCCAGGAAAAGCTTAGTCACACAACAGAAGCTGTGATGAATTACCCCTCAGGTGGGTTTTGTTAGGAAAAATGATGGCATCAAGGGAGGGAGAGTGAGTGGGCTGTCAGGTCCAAAGATGAGATTCATCAGGAGAGAAAGCCACCAGGGATAGTGGATAGCTTGGTGACTTCCTAAATGAAAAGACCCTTTGGTTCCTAGGGGAGCTAACACATTACACCGTGCAGTGCTGTACAATGTGATTTTAAGGGGGCCATAGGCTGACTTTTCATTCCCAAAGAACAAAGGGTGTGTCCTGATCCCAAGGCCCAGATAAAGAACAAAAGGAGGGAGAACGTGAGCAAGGAAGTCAGGACCGCGAGTGGTGTGTCCACCTACAGAGATGGTGGGAGTGATCTAATGGGAGCTCACCAAGATCAGCTAGACTGGGACTGAATGAGAATGTGATCAAACCAGACTCTCTGAATGTGGCTGACAATGATGGCAGACTGAGAAGCCAAAGAAAATGACTCCAGGTTTTGATTCTTTTGCATGTACTGGCTTTTTGGAAGCCTAATCTGTTTGGATGCTCACCTTCCTAGACCTGGATGGAGAGGGGAGGGCCTTGGACTTCTCAGAGGGCAGGTCAGCCTGACTTCTCATAGGAATAGAGAGGGAGGGGAAGAGAAGTGAGTGGGAGAGAAATGGAGGATTGGGAGGAGGCAGAAATTTTTAATAAATAAACAAAAAAAATTCAAGGTTCTTTGGAGTCTGAGAGAGAGACTAGCTTTGTCTGCAGCTGCAAAGGGGAGGGAGGGAACTCAGCTCCAGGAGAGCTGCAAGGTCAAAGCAGATAGCTGGGGCCAAGGCCTGATTCCTGGGAGGGAGAGAGAATGGGTAGGACTGTGGTTCTCAATCTTTCTAATGCTGTGACCCCTTAGTACAATCCCCCCTGTTATAATGACCCCCAACTCTAAAATTATGTTTGTTGCACTTCATAACGGTAATTTTGCCACTGTTAGGAATGCAATGTAAATATCTGTGTTTTCTGATTGTTTTAGGCGACCCTGAGAAAACTGAGGGTCGCAACATGCAGGTTGAGAAGCACTGGGCTAGAGAGACGGTAATGTACCAAGAGTGTTTAGTGAAGATCGGTAACTATGACAACTTTGATCTGAAATCACATGGGTTGGCTCAAAACTGCATTTCCATTTACTGCTTCAGCTGGGTAGCTCGGAAAAGATGTTAAAGGTCTCAGGGAGATAGTACTTGGAGCTGTCAGAGCGCCATAGCCTAATGTTTTCCTCAAATAGGCTTTGGTTTTAGCAGAACACATTCTTCAGATGAAATCTCTTTGTGGATCAGGCTCTCACAAAATTCTTATCCATGTTTCCTTGGAGACATTCTTGCTCTAGTGGGTGCAGCATGGGTCTCTGCATCTGCCCTAAGCTGTTATCTTGGTGTGGCTTTAGTGCTTGCATTTTTCTCACAGTCTTCTTGAAAAGTGTTACCCTGTTGTACTGAGAGAGGGTGTTGGCCTAGTTTGTCTTTTTTTGTTGCTGAGCAAAAGCACCTTGGGGAGCAAAGGGTTTAGGGATCTTACAGCTCGCAGTCCATCCTGGAGAGAGGTCAGGGCAAGAGCCTGAACAGAAACTGAAGCAGAGACCACAGAGGAACACTGCTCTGGTGGCTGGCTCCTCTGACCTTTATCACATTCTTTTCTTATGCAACCCAGGGTCACCTTCCCACCGAGGTCTCTGCCCACAGTGGGCTGGGCCTTCCCATAACAATCTTTAGTTAAGAAAATGACTGGACAGGCATGCCCATTGGCCAATATAATGGATGCAATTTCTCAGGTGACACTAGTAGACAAAAGCTAAATAGCGTAGGTCTCAAACTTATCAACACCGAGTCTAGGACCACTCCTTAGAAACGGTTGCCATCTTTGAAAGAACTCCCATCAGAGAGAAGCTCTGATACTAAAGCAAAACGTCCCTCATCAGCAGATTACTAGGCCTCATTAGAAAGGAACTTTCTCTTTGAGTCCTTGAATTTTCCTGATTTCTTTAGCACACTGACAATAATTTGAATTATTCATCCCACTAATGAATGCTGTCATCACTGAAGTGGAAACATCATCAGGGGTTGCTGAACCTATGCCAGTAGGCTGAGGCTTTCCACTTCATTTCCTGTGGGCTCTGTGGTTATGTCATCTATCGTTCCCATGTGAAAGTGTCTGTGTCCTCTTAACTCCAGCAGCCTCATTGACTACAGACAGTCCCTGAGTATAGCACCCAGGGCTCTCACACCTGCTCCCGCCTCATCCAGCCCCCTTTAATGAAATATTCCTGCTTTCCTGAACCCTAAACCAAGTGTAATATGCACTGAATGCATGTGGCAGTAACTGTGTTCAGGATTGTACCAATTTTATTCCTCTATTTAATGTTTGGCAGTCTTCTGATCAAAAGAGTGGCGTTTCATTGTTGTTTTCATTTGGCCTTCTCTGATCACCATGAAAGGAAGGCTAGCTTTTCTTTTGTTTTGATTTTCTTAATTGCCCATGTGTAAAACACCCTTCACTCACTGACCCCTGGGGAATTTTAACGATAGTGTTTGTAAAAAAGAAAACCTCAAAAGACTAACTTACGTGATCTTTTTATATAAACTTTGTTAAAATTTTATCTTTGAATTATAATTTTGAATATTTCAAATCCTTATATAACTAACATCTTTTCTTAACACATTTGTAAAAGGAATGACTTCTGCCTGTCTGGTGATACATGCATCTTGCCTGGATCATTACATGCTTCTGTATTGTTTATTGCTACTGATGTGTTTAGTATCATCAGTATTTCTAGAGATGTGGCACAAATTCATAACTAAATAAATACTTTGAAGTTTGTAAAAGTTTATTTTCCCAGTCGTTGTCTTAAGTTTCTACTTGTCTCCTTAGTTTATTTCTAAGTATTTTGGTGTTGATACTATTGTGAACAAAATCATTATCTTAAATTATCAGAATTTTTTCATTGCCATGTAGAAATATAATTAGCTTCGCATTAATCTGTGTGCTGCAATTTACTAAACTTTTATTGAATCTTTAGGGTTTTATACATGTGCAGTCATTTCCTTTCCCGGTTTGATGTCTCCTTTCTTGCCTAATTGCTCCAGGTAGAGCCCCTTGTCACAAGGCGTTGGACAGAAATGGTGAGGTAGGGCACCTTGTCATGCAGCATTGGTCTTCACTGCTGAGGTCTTGGCCGTCTGCAATTCAACCAACTAAAGACCAAAAATGTTAGAATAATGTGCATGTACTGAAGAGGTATATTTCCTTGTAATCCTTTCCTAAACAATATAGAATGAAAGCTATTTACATCCTATTTACATTGTGTTTTTATAAATGGCCTAGAGCTGACATGAATTATAGGCAAGTGGTAGTGTATGCCTGTAGCAGTCCCAGAGAGTTGGGAATTTGAGGCAGGAGGATCATTTGAGCTCACAAATATAAGATCAGTCTAGGTAATATAGCCAGGTACTGTTCAAATAAAATCAAATGAGATAAAATATAGGGAGATATGGGTGTATACTATTAATAAATATAACACCACTATATATACTGGACTTAAGCATAAATAAGATCTTCATATCAAGAAGGGTATTCTGGGAACCAATATCAGATACTGGAGGAAAGAAGTATTAAAGTTATAGGTTATATGGAAAATTTCTAGAGCCCCACTTCTAATTATCAGGGTTCAGTTGGTGCTTCCTCATGATATAAGGCAAAACATTATAGTGTTAGCAGTTGTTATTTTAGTAACTTAAAAAAAACTTTAAAATTTTGTTTTGGGTTAACACTGGTTAATATTCTGCTGGTTTTCCTCAGACATCTATTTTTAACAAAGTTTAAAAAACACAGGAGATTTTGAAATAATTCAATCCTGGCATAAATCAAAACCCCAAAAGAGGAGCAAAATCATCTTTCACTAAATTAATCCCTTTTCCTTTCTTTTTTCTTTTCTTAGACATTTTATTCATGTTATAGAGGGATTTCTTTATTGTTTTCTTTCTTCTCAATCCTTAGGAGTTGAGGAGTGCTGAATCCACCACTACTTTGATGGCACAGGTAAGATTCCAGATTCACATTTCCAGGTACCAAGAGTTCCCTCTAATGCCAGGATCCAGTCAGCCTTCCTCTACTTCTACTGAGCCCACTGATATCTCTGAAGCATAATCGCATCTTAGGTCGGTATTTCCCCAAGTAAAGCAGCTGTTTGGAATTTAATGAGCCCCTTCTTTTTTTGTTCATGGAATATCAGAACCAAGGTTCAGGTATGAACAACATGAACTAGGGCCCAGGTCTAATATTGACATGGCACATACAACCCTCTTTGCTGCTCTTACAAAAGACACACTCAGTTCTGGGCTTTGTTAATGCCACCTAGAAGACAGGGTGGAGTGTGTTGTGTTACACACACATCTCACACCATTCACAGGTGGAGCCATAACAATCTACAGGACTCAGCTGAGTTCACAAGGACATGTCAATGAAGAGCTGAACTGGGGACCTCATGGGGGACAGAGCAGAGCTCTGTCTGCACCACGTGAGGATGCAGAGCTAAAGCAGAAGCGCAGGAGGGAACCTGTGACTCACTGTTCCAGTTCCCTTCTCCCATAAACGTCTCTGAAATCCTGACTGAAGTTTCCTGCCTTTGGAATTCTCTAATATGTTGAAGGCAATGGGGTTTTTCTGATCTCAGTGTGGGAGGCAGGCAGGGAGAAGAGAGGCCATGCGTAACTGCGTGCGTGTGCCACAGCGAGTGGACAACCTCAGGTGGCAGTCTTTCCACTTCACCTTCTTTGAGACAGCTTTTCTTTATTTTTTTTCCACTGTAGATCAGTCTCCTTGGCCCTGGCATTTCTGGAGATTCTACTGTCTCTGCATGCCATCGCCCCATAGGAACCCTGAGAGTGCATATACTTCCACTGTGTCCAGCATCTACATGGGTTCTGTGAATTAAAACTCAAGTCCTTACCATTGCGTGGCAGGTACTTTTCACCAAGCCATCTCTCCCCCAGTACCATTCCTTGACATTTCGGTTTTAGGGTTTCATGAGAATTAGGATATTCACATTCACTTGTATGGTTCCCTGTGGGTTGAAAAGCCAGAGTTTAAGAACCTGTGTGTGCATAGAGAGATGGCTCAGTGCTCAAGGGCATCATGCTACTCTTCCAAAGGACCAGAGTTAAGCTCTCTGTAACCACATCAGATGGCTCACAACTGATTGGATCTCAGTCTTCAGAGAACCTATACCCTCTGAACTCCTGGGGCACATGCACTCACATGCAGACACCCACATACAGACAGACACACATACACATCATTTTATTTTTTTAATTTATTTATTTTTTTATTCATTTATTAAAGATTTCTGTCTCTTCCCCACCGCCGCCTCCCATTTCCCTCCCCCTCCCCCAATCAAGACCCCCTCCTTCAACAGCCCAAAGAGCAATCAGGGTTCCCTGCCCTGTGGGGAGTCCAAGGACCTCCCACTTCCTTCCAGGTCTAGTAAGGTGAACATCCAAACTGCCTAGGCTCCCTCAAAGCCAATACGTGCAGTAGGATTAAAAACCCATTGACATTGTTCTTGAGTTCTCAGTAGTCCTCATTGTCCACTATGTTCAGCGAGTCCGGTTTTATCCCATGCTTTTTCAGACCCAGGCCAGCTGGCCTCGGTGAGTTCCCGATAGAACATCCCCATTGTCTCAGTATGTGGGTGCACCCGTCGTGGTCCTGAGTTCCTTGCTCGTGCTCTCTCTCCTTCTGCTCCTGATTTGGACCTTGAGATTTCAGTCCAGTGCTCCAATGTGGGTCTTTGTCTCTGTCTCCTTTCATCGCCTGATGAAGGTTAATATTCAGGAGGATGACTATATGTTTTTCTTTGGGTTCTCCTTATTTAGCTTCTCTCATATACATCATTTTAAAAATCTGATTAAAAGCAGCTGTGTAATGCACGCAATATGGCATTATGTCTACAGTTAATGCTGCTAGAGGAAGAAATGAAAGGTTGTAAGAAATCGTTTTGCTTCCTGAAAGGTGAAACTTTGTTGGGAGCCAGGCTCTTTTGTGTGCTTCTGTATCTAGTCCCATGCTCAGGAGGCTGAGGCAAGCCTGAACAGCAGAACAAAACCCATCTCCCAAGATTTCTCCCCTAAACAAAATTTATTTAGTTATAGCGAAAAAAAAATAACCTTTAATCTTTGCTTTCCAAAACAAAGAGTACTTATAATGCATGGAAAAACAGTGTTTTGAGATCCCGGAGTCTAGCTCTCCTTCCCAGACAAGGTTGTGCTCCCAGCGAATATCCGTGTGCACTGCGACCCCTGCTGGACATGTTCTTCTCTGCAGTCACCTCACAAACAGCAGAGAAAGAGGCTCAGGACAATGCACAGCACAAGGTCAGGGACTCAGCTCTGCCCTCTAGGGAATGAATGGAGCCAGGCACGATCTCCAGAGGTGCCCCAGAGACAAACTGGACAAGAAGCAGAAACATGGAGCCAGTTGGCACCTGCATCTCAGCCCTCAGAAACACCATTCTCTACTGGAACAATGAAACTGGTCCTGGAGGATTAAGACTCTAATGACGGGCATCCGTGAGAGAACCTCACGGCCCTCAGTCTCCTGTGCTGTCTTCCTGCTGTGGATCCCATAGCGCCTCAGCTCCCAAGACACATCAGGAAACTGTTCTAAAGGGGATCAGATTGGAGAATCTGGGAGGGGAAACTGGAGGGAGCAATTAGGAGAAGAAGTGAGGAGGGAAGGGTAGAAATACAACTTGATTTACTAAAAACAAATGGGAAAATCAGAATTTCTGAGCAACAGGAAGAAGAATATATATCAATTATTAGTGTTAGATGAACACTGGTATCTAAATTTTTTTAAAATTTTGAGGCACTCAGTAAAGTCCCTCCCACCAGACAAGACAAGGATCCTGGGTATGGGTTCCATCAATGTTAGTGGGCTCTTGGATTGGCTGGCTTGGGCTGCTTTTGTAGGGAACAATGTCACCATGTGTCTTTTAAATTAAATTTTTTTCATTTATTTTATATCCCAACTGCAGTTCCCCAACCCTCCTGTCCTCCTATTCTCTCCCTCTGCCTCCCCTCTCTCCCCCATCTACTCCTCTGGTTCAAAATGGTCACCCATCTTTTTAACACATCACTTTTCTGAGAGGTTTAGGCCACAAGGCAGGAACATCATCTCTAAACTCAAGCTCCTGATGCTGAAATATCTGTTGCTACTGGTGCAAATGAACTGCATTCACATGAGCAGAGTTGTTTCGGCAACAGTGTACCTTACTTTACTATTGTTGGGACACTTCACCATGAGCCGAGAAACTTTTAGAAGGAAGGGTTTGTTTGGCTAATGGTTCCAGAGAGATAAGAGTGCATTGTGGAAGCTAGCAACAGGTATAGGAGCTGTAACAGAAGTTAGATGTAGTAAGGAGGCCGCTTGTTGGTTCCTGGCCTCTTAGCCCCAAAATAATCACACAAACTGAATTGTTTAAAGCACTGGTTTGCCCATTAGCATTAGTTTCTCACTGGCTAACTCTTACATCTTAATTTAACCTACTTCCATTAATCTGCGCATCACCACGAGGTCATGGCCTACCAGCAAAGTTTTAGCATGTCTGTCTCTGGCAGTGGCTCTGTGGCTTCTCTCTGACTCTGCCCTTCTTTTTCCCAGCATTCAGTTTTGTGAGGGCCAGCCACAATAATCTAAGTCTGGGCAGAAAAGAAGTTCTTTACTTCCTCCAATCATTACCACCTGGGACCTTGGCCTTTGATAAATTTAAATGGAGTCTCAATAGTTTACCCTGAGATGATGCCTGGCAGGCTGAGATTACCTGATCCCCACCCAAGAGCAGACCATTCAAATGAAATTCCTGGCACTCCAAGCACTGTAGATAGAAACACCTGCCAGCAATTCAACAGGACACCCCTAGCCAATTGTCAGCAAAACAGAGGTCCTGAACCTCAGAGACCCCTCATCCCCACCTTTACTATTATAAAATCCCAATTCTAATTGAGTTCGGGGCTCTCCGGATATTCCAATACATTGGACATGTGGAGAGACCGAGTTTGCCAACTTGGTTAAAATAAAGGCTCTTAGCTTTTACATATGGGACTCGGTCTCCTTTGTTGGCTTTCGTGGGGATCCACAGAATTGGGCATAACAAGTTTAGTTTTCCCTGTCTAGCTCTGTCCCCCTATAGCTCTACTATAGGCCTAAAGCAGTTCCTTTATTTATCAATGGTAATCACAGCATACAGAGGGAAATCCCAAATCAACTCCTTGAATACCATGGACCAAGGAAAGAGAATCTCTCTCTCTCTCTCTCTCTCTCTCTCTCTCTCTCTCTCTCTCTCTCTCTCTCTCTCTCTCTCTCACACACACACACACACACACACACACACACACACACGAGAAAGAGAGAGAGAGAGAGAATACATAAAAATGAATAAGGTCATGGCAATAGCAGGAAAATGAATGGAACTGTAATTGATTGTGATAAACAAAACAGAGAAAATGCAGAAATGCAGATACTTGACAAGTGTTCTTCCAAGGAAGGACTCACTTGCGAGTTTGTATTTCAGTGAAATTGTTGGGGGGCACCTGAAACCAGAAAGGAGATCAGGATAGGGGAACAAAAAACCTTAAATGAGTTAGAGAGTAAGTGTTATTATGCAGCAAGCAGGAAGGAGGAAGCTGGGGCCATTAGGAAGAAGGGAGGGTACACAGGATAGGACAGAGTGATGAAGTAGGTTAAGAAATAAAAACCAAGTAACTATGAAAATAACATAATAAATCCTATTATTTAATATACTTAAAAAGTTAAGTACCTTAATATTAATTAAGGTACTAAAGATATGGCTCAACAGTTAAAAGGGCAAATATTCTTGCAGAAGACTGTAGGTTAGGTTCCCAGCACTCATATCATATGGACCACAACAGCCTGAAACTCCAGCACCAGAGGGGATCTGAAAGCCTGCTCTGGCTTTCATAAGGAACACCTGCATACACAAATGCACACACACACACACACACACACACACACACACCACACACATACCCCTAAATAAAAAGAACAAAAGATTTGCGTGTGGGGTTCAATAAAGGTTTCTCTGTGTAACAGCTCTGGCTTTCCTGGAACTTTCTTTTAGAGCAGGCTGGTCTTAAACTCACAGAGATCGCCAGCTTCTGCCTTTGGAGTGCTGTAATTAAAGGTGTGCACCACCACCACCTGACTGAATAAAAGCTTTTAAACAACTATTAATTTTAAAAATCAGGCTTGGCAAGATAAAAGGGCAACAGAAATCAGACCATATTTAAGGCAGCAAGAAACAAAATCACACCAGAGGAAACTAGTACCAAAGTAAACAAAAGCGAGATTCTCCCCACCACAACCACCCTGGTCCAGTCTTTCTCTAGATTTTGGCTTGCTCTGTGATCAGTCTGACTGAGTCCCCATCGTGCATCGGTCAGAATAATCTCACAGGTTGTGCTGGTCGGTTTTTGTCAAGTTGAAACCAAACTAGCATATCTGAGAAGAGGGCATCTCAGTTGAGAAATTGCCTCCATCTGTTTGACATATAGGTATAACTGCATAGAACTTTCCTGAATAATATTTGGTGTGGGGGAGATGACCCATCCATTGCAGGCAGTGCTATCCCTGGCCATGTCAACCTTGGATGTGCAGGAAAGCACACTGAATAAGCTATGAGAAAGGAGCCTACAAGTAAGCATCCCTCTGCCTTGTTTCCATTTCAGTTCTCCTCTCGGGGTTCCTGTCCTGAGCTCCTGCCTTGACTTCCTCTATGATGGACCATAATATAGAAAATGTGAGAAGTGCTTTCCTGCCCAAGGTGCATTTGGTCATGGTTTTTAATCACATCCCTAGAACGCAAACTAAGACACATTGCAAAACAACATCCTAAATAGACAATGGCAAATTTACCAAGGGATACTAAACAGGAATGCCACAGAATGTTTCAATCTACAACAAAAAGATAGAGCTATTACAGGATTCGGTGAAAGATGAAATTTATGTGAAACTGAAATGATCTCTGCTCTGCTACATCTACTCACATTATGCTGTTTCCCCACATTTGTATTTTGTGGGGAGCATGTCTACGTCATCTTCTTGTAATGCAGTATTTCTGAAGCCTGGAACCCTAGCCAGGATAGGCTGGGTCATGCTTTTTTGTGAGCATTCTTCTGTACATCATAGATTTAGTAGCATCCCTGTGCTCTTTTTACTAGATACCAGTGAATATGCCCCATCTCAATTTTGACAAGAAGGTGCGCATATCTTAAGGACAGGACTGAGAGAAATACATTCTGATTGGGAACTTTTCTAATCATTTATTGATACTGATGGTAAATATCCAATAAAAGTTCATGCAGAATAATTTCTGCTTTTACTTTTCTATATTTTAGTAAAAAGTATTAATGTAATATGCACATTAAAATGACAATTTGTGTCTAGAAATATGTTTTAAGTTGCTAAGAACACAAGGTTCTCACGAAAACCCACAAGGCTGTTCACAGCCTCTTGCAACTCAAACTCTGGGGGATTCAAAGCCTTATTCTAGACTCTGCAAGCTCCCACACGTATTTGGTGTACATAAATTCATACATACTTATGTACATACACATTAAATAAATAAATAAATACTCTTTAAATTTTAGAAATGTGTGTATAAAAAGTAAGTCCATTGCTAAAATATAAAATAATGTCAAGGTGCAGCTCTCAGGACCCTAGTCTTGAGAGGTATATGTATATCCTGTGCCCCAGACCCACCCATCTAGCCCCGAGAGACCTGGGAACACTCTCCCCATACCCACAGCCGATCCCTACCACATCTCTGACCACCAGAACCTTGACACTGGTTGCCCCTGGATAGATGAGTATCTGGGTTCAAAGAGGTGAGTGTCTGGGTTCATGACTGGAGGGCCCTGCAGGTCTCTGGACTGTCCCCCGGGAGGCACATCCTTGAAGGCGTAAGTCACGAACAATGCCACACCAGTTTGGAGTTATGATCAATAGGGTGCTATTTATTTAAAAAGGAAAAAACTTACAGATCACCGTCCCATACAACAGCCATCTGCGCAAAGAGGAAGGGAGTCTAGTCTCCAGCGGAGCACGAAGTGAAGAGAGAGAGCAGAAGAAGGAAATAGCGGCTTCTTTTAAAGGGAGAGAAACCACGCCCCAATGGGCTGGTATCTCAGCAGCTATTGGTTGTAGGGGCGGAAGAACCTCCCGCAACACATCCTGTGCCCCACTCCCACCAAGCTAGGTCCCAGGGACCTGGAAAAAGTGTCCCCACACCCACAGCCAACACGCACCAGAGTCTTGGTCCTGGCTGCCACTGAAGAAGTGAAAGTCTGTGTTCCCATCTCCAGGGCCCTGCTCTCCAGGTCCTAACCCACTGAGAAACATCACATGCCCCACCACAACCACCAAACCCCAGAGACTCCGGAGCAACCATTCTCCACTGCACCTATGACATCTGGAGCCTTGGCCATGACTGCACCTGGAAAGGAGCCCCCAGTGCCTCATCAGCAACTACCAGATACAGGGTCCAGTCTGCAATAGGAGGAAGAGAGAAAACCTAAGCCATAGGTTCTACCTGCACCAATTGGAGGAAGAGATGGGTAGGCACCAATGCACGACTACATTTAACAACCTAAAGAACAATATGGCAACACCTGAACCTAGTGTTCTACAAAAAGAAGACATGAACATCCTAACCCGGAAGAAGCAAAGAAAATGTCATTAAATATAACTTTCTGAAGATGATAGAGAACCTTAATGAGGAAATGAAAAATTCCCTTAAAGAAATGGAGGAGAAGATAAACAAAAAATTGGAAGAAAGCAATAAATCTTTTAAGGTCAAGAAAACCAAGAAAAAACAATCAATCAAGTGAAGCAAAGAGCTGGAACGGTTCAAGACTTGATAAATGAAATAGAGTCAACAAAGAAAACAAAAACCAAGGAAATACTGGAAATATAAAATCTGGGTAAACAGACAGAAGCTACAGATGCAAGTATAACCAACAGATTACAGGAGATGGAAGTAAGAATCTCAGGAGCTGAAGATACAATAGAGAAAGCTTTATGTGCCCAACTATCTCCCAGTCTCAGTCAAGGAAAAAGCAGAATTCCACTGTAGAGGTTGTAACCTGCAGGGTTTTGGTCTCTCTGGCACCCTTGTGACTTCTCTGAGATTACTTCCCACAGTTCTCTACCTCCCTCCATCAGACCCCATCATGCTGCCATCTCAGCAGCTTCTCCTCAAATGTGCCAGGTCTTCTCTGAGCTTCAGCATCTGTCATCACTCTACCTGGAATGCACATTCTCCATTACTGCTGCCAAAGGGCCACACTCTCACTACCTTTATATTTTCATTCCAAACCTAGAGGATCCGGGAAGCCTTTCCTGGCCACTCTGTTTCTCTCTATGGAGCCTTATCCTCAAACTTCATTTTCCCAATCCTGGCCTAGGTGTGTCCTTTTCTTTATCACATATCAATATGAAAATATTTCTCATAGATTTACAAACTACATGGCTAACTACACATCTGACACACTACAAAGGAATTTCCATGAGGATAAAATCCATTCATCTGTTGTATCCACTCACCTCACCTCTGTGTCCCGAACAGTGTCTGGTACAGCCCACCCAAAGTGTTTATGGGATGAAGATAAAACAAATGAATGAAGAATCCACGGGATTGAGCATAATAAATCAGACAAGTATCGATGCTTCTAGCCATAAAGCTGCAAATGAACCTCCTTCCAAGGCGTGGACTCAGATTTTACTGAGGCATGACCAACTAAAACCTTTCCAAGGTGAAAATGAGGTCAACCCTCCCTTCCTTGTATCCCTGTTGGGAAATGGGTCCTATCCCAGGACGTTTATGTGATATGAACTTACCACAAGTCTAATTGGATGCAGTTAGATTTTAGTTTATGTGATATGAACTTACCATAAGTCTAACTGGATGCAGAACACAGCAAAACCACAACCAACCAACAAAACATGGACTCTGGGAGAAGTGCTCCCTGATGTGGGAGTGTCATATATCAATCAGTTGATTTAATTGGTTAAATAAACTGCCTTGGTCCTGATAGGTAGGAACATAGGTGGGTGGAGTTGACAAAACAAAATGCTGCCGGGAAGAGGAAATGAGGTCAGAAAGCATGCAGCTCCGCTCAGAGCCAGACGCCTCAGAGAGAGACACCATGCTCCTGTCTAGCAGGCAGATGGGATAGCTCTGCTGTCTGAGGCAGAGGGATGAAGCTCCGACCCAAGATGGATGTAGGCTAGAATCTTCCTGGTAAGCGCACCTCATGGTGTTACTTAGATGATTAGAAATGTATTAAGAGGTTGAAGCTAATGGGCCAAGCAGTGCTTAAAAGAATACCCTGTCCGTGTAATTATCTCGGGTAAAGCTAGCCGTGCAAGCGGCCGGGGTGTTGGGGACACAGACCCGCTGCTGCTTATTTCAACAGCTCCCCAGAGGACCTGCTGGTGTTGTCTGAACAAAACCACATGATATAGGAAAGAAAACTAAGGCTGCCCTTGTGAGGTGTGCTTGTCGTGTGTCATTCTTGAGGCAGTCTATCCTTGAGGTGAGCATTGATGAGGTTTAGCACTTTCTTTCAGTGTCTGGCAAATCCTTGCTTGCTCCAAGTGTGTCTTTAGGAAGACCCGCACAGCATGAACCAGAAACACAGTTCTCTTGGGAGGCAACAGTGGAAGGAGGAGGCAGAGCACACACAGAGTTCTCAGAGGGACTTTGGAAGGTTGGGGAATGACAACAGAGAGCAGAAGAGGAGGACAGAGACCCATGTCCTGAACTCCACAGTTTTGAGACACTTTCTTGGGATTCCCAATTAATTCCTCTTCCCACAGAGCCTAGCCCTTTCAAAGGGCAGTTTCCAGCAAAAGGAATTACTTAGTCAAAGCCACAATCCCCAGAATTACCCCCATTCCCAGGTTATACCACCCTCTTTCAAAAGAGAGGTGCACACAACTGCATCAGGGGTAGCTGTGAGTTTAAAAAGGAAGGCGGAGCTAGTTAGGGTAGGAGGTACTTAGAAGGTGTGATTTGCTACAGGCTTTTCAGGGAGTCTAACCAGAATGGGATGCCTAAGGAAGGGCAGTTTCCCTTTGCCTGGGCACTGAATGGCTCCAGGCAGCTGTGACAAAGCATGGACAGCCACGTTCTCTCTATACCATGGAGACATGAGGCACAGCCATCAGATGCCCCATCCTTCCAGGAAGGCAAGGATTATTCCAGCCAGCAGGACAGTGTCAGGGTTGCTATTCCTGGATTCACCAACTATCCATTTTCCCAAAGAAAGCACTTGCCCTTTGCCCAGAGCTAGCCATGAACTCTTGTTAGCTGCTTAGGCTACAGGCTGTGTCAGACTCTCTGAAAACACACAAGCCTGATATGTAGATACAAACTTGACATTGGTTTCCATTCTCCCATTAGGCCCTTAGAAAGGTCATTCTGTGACCCTCTAACACGGGTGCTTTGCTTGACAGCTGACCTTTGCCACTATGAACAGCCAGAAGAAGGTGGATACATCAGGCCATTCTTCTTGGAATATTCCTCCCAGTTAAGCTCAGAGTGTACTATGTCCTACGTGTGGATCCTCCTGGCCTCTGAAGTCCCAGAGGCTCTCCTCAGGAATATCCCTGCACAGCAGATCTTTCCTGCCCTTCCTGTGTCCCTCTTCACACTGCTGTGTGTATTCTCCTACAGGAGTTCCTTTGGTTTTCTGAAAGCCAGAAGGTGCCAGAAGACTTCACTCTGTTACCCCTCTTGCTCTTCCCAATCCATCTTTCTTGCTTCACTCTGTCCCACCCCCAGGGAACCTCTCTCTCACTCTGGCTCCCCTCAACTTCTCCCTAGGCAGCCCCTCCTCCACAGCCCAACTTCAGTTCCTGCTCCTTCTCCCCCCAGGACCAGATCAGCTAAATCCCATTCCATTTTTAGATGATAGTAGCTCCATTGTCTCACAGTCTGAATTGACAGCTGTTCCCTCCTTCCCTGCTCCACCCACCAAACACACCCAGTGTTTTCCACAAGGCAAAGTGCTTACAGACAGCATGCTATACCCACGGAAATGTGTATTTGTCCAGACAAACTTATGCCTACGGTGAGCTCCCAACATACTTAAAAGCAGCAGCCTCTGAACATCTAGAAATGACAACTTTATTTGAACAGTTGCGGTGGCGTAACTTTGCCAATTAGATATTTTCTGCAAAGTCATAAACATAGTTATGAAAATCATCATCAAATTTGATAAGATACACTGATGGTAGGGCTTCTATTTTGCCAATGAACTTGCCCATTCTTTTGCTGCCATCATCATTGGCATATTCAATCTCTTTTCCTATGAGACTATTCACAAATTTCAGACCCACATCTAGTGGAGGAATCTCATTATAAACTGGCAGAATTCAGAGATCGCCCTCTTTGTAATCATCCAGAAGCTCATACATGTATAAGATGAGATCATTTGCATAAGTAATATAAAAGAAGGTATTAAGAAGAGGCGCTTTTGCCAGAACCATCCCCCTCCAGTGATCTTTGGAGCCATGCTCACCCTCAAATATGTGATCCACCACCTTGCCAATTATGGTATTGCCAAGGTTGGGATCAGGGACTGGGGATGGTTTTACTGTATCAGACAGCACTTTAAGGGACAACACTCTTTCATCTTGATGAAGTTCTAACCCATAGACGCAAGCGATCCCGTCGTATTTCACCAGATAGAGAGAGGGATTTATGGCCACTTGATCCAGAACCATTCCTCTCCAATGGATGATAGAACCATCCTCTTCCTTCCAGTTGTGGGAAATTCTGCAGCCCACAATGTTCCTTTCTGTTGTAATAGGAGTGGTGGGGCTGCGTCCCCAGCAGCCCGGCCCCCTGGCTAGCTTATGCCCCGAAATAACAACACACAAACTGTATTCATTTAAACACTGCTTGGCCCATTTCTATCTAGCCTCTTCTGGGCTAATCCTCACATATTAATTTAGCCCATTTCTAATCATCTGTGTAAGCACCCCAAGGTGCGCTTACCGGGAAGATTCTAGCCTATGTCCATCCTGGGTCGGAGCTTCATCGCAAGTGTCCTGCTCTGAGAGGAGCTGCGTGAAGTCTGAGCTCACTTCCTCTTCCTCCCAGCATTTTGTTATGTTTACTCCACCCACCTATATTCTAACCAATCAGGGCCAAGCAGTTTATTTATTGTTTAACCAATGAAATCAACAGATTGATATATGACACTCCCATATCACTTCCCCTTTTTCAGTTTTTCAGTTTAAACAAAAAGGAAAGGCTTTAACTTTAACATAGCAAAATTACATATAACAAAACAGTTATCAAGTAAAAATTACAATAATCTTTATCATAACTAAGGAAAAGTATAACTATAACTAACTATTCTTAACTCCATCAAAGACTCCAGAAAGATACAATATTACCTAAGCAAACAAGAAAAAAGCAACTTTCAAACTCTAGAAATGACAGAGACATCTTGCTGCCTGTACAGTCACCCAAAGTTCCTCTGTACCGTTGGGGCATCCATCTTCTGCCTACAGGCCCATAGTTTCCAGCAGACATTTCCACAAAGCAGGAAATTTCAAAGGCAGTTACTATCTGCTTGTCCTGAAGAATGTCTTGCAGACTTTTTCATGAATCAGGAACCCCAAAAGATCATCTCAGCTTTAGGCAAGTTCAGTAGTCCTCTCTCTGCGGGTTCTCTGTGTCCAGTTTATGCAATAGTCCAGGCAAGAGCAGTTTCTTGCCCAAATGGCTATCAAATTCCATAAGGATCCTCTTCGATGCCCATCTTCTTCCTGAAGTAGATTGGTGCTGCCAGGAGCAGAGTGTCTCATTGTCATGAAAAATCCTAAGTTATTAAAACATTTAAAAATGCCATATTCTGTAGTCTTTGAATAATACAAAAAAATGCCTATTTAACTGAAACATATCTCTATCTATCTAGAAAATCTAAGTAACATGACTACAAGCTTGACTATTATTTATGATTATCCACTAACAACCTGTATACATTACATTTTAAATGAACTATACAATCACAATACCTTAATCAAGATCAGAAACACACATACATATAATAAAATTGACCCCAAATTTAAATCACTAAAGCAAAATCCATATCAATGCAAATTATTCATACGTATATCATACCCCCCTTTAAATGTAAAAGAACATTTATAAACCATATTTGGGAACATGGGCACAGTTTTTTCTCTCCAAACTGCTTCTTGCTGAATGGGGGCATCGTTAATTAGGTCTTTCATGGTATAACCTGTGTGCTAGTTTCATCTCAGTTGGCAGTTGAGCGAAGCAATTTTCTGAAGATGTTTACAGCAACCCTTCAGGAGGGCGTGGTCCATCATACCATATTGGAATAGAAGAAATGAACAGGGTCTCATCCTCTGTGGAAACTCCTTTCCAAAGTATCATACCCTTAGATCCAAATACTGAAGGAGGGAGAACATGAGCAAGGAAGTCAGGACTGTGAAGGTGCATCAACCCTTCGAGCCAGTGGGACTGATCTAATGCAAGCTCACCAAGGCCAGCTGGACTGGGACTGAATGAGCATGTGATCAAACTGGATTCTCTTAATGTGGCTGACAATGAGGTTGGACTGAGAAACCAAAGATAATGACACTGGGTTTTGATTCTATTGCATATATTGACCTTTTTTGGAGCCTAGTCTGCTTGGATGCACACCTTCCTAGACATGGATGAAAATGGGAGGAACTTGGCCTTCCCACAGGGCAGGGAACCCAGACTTCTCTTAGGACTGGAGAATGAGGAAGAGGGGGAATGTGAGAGAAATGGGAGGATGGTAGGAGGTGGAAATTTTTAATAAATAAATTTTAAAAACTGAGACGGCTTGAAAAGGAATTCTAGATACAAACATAGAGTTTAACACAGCTTTTTGCTGTTTGGTGGGTTCATACTGCAGACAGATTATCCTGGCTCAGCATCCAAGGCTGGAAAAATGGCTGGTTTTTAAATACCAGCTTTCTGGATTGTGACACCAGCAGCAAACTCTGTCTCTTGTGGGTGACAGACCATTTGAATGGAGTTAGTGAGCAGATTGTTGCAGCTTGCTTGATGACAATGTGGACCAGCATTGTGCCTGAAAGTTGGTCAGTGTGTGTGGCTCAGAGACACAAGCAGCTCTGCCATTATGGAATGTGCACAGCGTGGACAGGAACTACCATATTTACCATAATAACAGTGCAGCTTAAGTTTTAGGATGACAAGACAAACAGATAATACCATATTATCCTTACTAATGGCACAACATAAGTTTGTAAGAAGTGCTTAGCATTTTAAGAAGTGCTCCTGGACAGTAAAGAATTACAGATTCACAAAAGGACAGATTCAGACATTAAAAAAATTCTAAAGGGGTCACAGTGTTGGATGAATACACGTAGGCATAGGAGAGAGAAGAAAAGGTATATAGAAAGTAATAAAATAAAGTTAATGTTTTAATAAATGGGTAAAGACTTTAATTAGACAAGGTAAATTAATAGAAAAAAATAAGACATGAAAAATGGAAAATTCACAGAGAGTCTACCTTATGTAGGTTATTGTGTTATTTTTGAATGTTTTGACTGTGAAGGAGCTAAGTACAGAAAGATATTTCATTACATGGGCTGCTAATCTAAACCAGCATGCATATTGTAAAAGTATCTTGAATTCAGAATTTGGGTCTAAGGATATTGCCCTTTGAAAAAAAGGTTCATTTTTGTTTTCACAGAAGATGAGAACCTGTGGATTGCTTCTTCACCAACATGGTTTCATGGACCAAGGCCTCCTAAAACGTTGTGGTGAATACCCTCAAAAAATTACTTTGTGCAACTGCTGACTGAGAGAAATCTAGCACACAGGATACACCATGAAAGACCTGATTAATGGTGCCCTTATACAGTAGGAAGAAGTATGGAGGGAAATAACTGTGCCCATATTCCCAAATATTTTTATAAGTATTCTTTTACATTTAAAGAGGACTATGATATAAATATGAATAATTTACATTGATATGGATCATGGTTTATTGATATAGTAAGATTAATCTTATATGTTTCTTTCTGCTCTTGATTTTGTTGTGGACATTATGTAGTTTATTTAAAAATAAACTGTATAATTAAGAAATAAATGTTAATAGATAGTCATATATAAGAGTCAAGTTTGTAGTCATGTTAGTTAGATTTTCCAGATGTTCATAGATACATGATACATTTCAGATGGATAGGCATTCTTCATCTCTTTCAAAGACTACAGAATATGGCATTAAAATGTTTTAATAATTTAGGACTTTTTATGATGGTGTGACATGTTTGCTCATGGCAGCACCAATTACTTCAAGAAAAAGATGTGCATCAAAGAGGCCTCCTTATAGAATTTGCTAGCCATTTGTGCAAGAAACTTCACTTGCCTGGACTGCTTTACAGGACATTCAGTACCCACAGAGAGATGACTGCTGAACTTGCCTAAAGGTGAGATGGTCCTGTGGGATTCATGAAAGAGTCTGTGAGACATTCTGCAGGACAAAGAAGAAATGTGACTGAACTATCTTTGAAATTTCCTGCTTTATGGAAATGTCTGATGGATACTATGGGCCTGAAGGCTGAATATGGATGCCCCAATGGTACAGAAGAACTTTGGATGACTGTCCAGGCACTGAGATGACTCTGTCATTTCTAGAGTTTTGGAAGTTGCTTACAATGCACTTCCTATTTACTTAGTAATATTGTATCCTCCTGGAGTTTTTGGTGGAGTTGAAGAATGGAAAGTTATTATTATACTTTTCCTTTTTATGATAAAAGATAAAGTAGATATAAATATGATAACTGTAGTTCTTGTTTGATAACTATTTTGTTATATGTAATTTTACTATATTAGTGTTAAAGCCTTCCTTTTTGTTTAAACACAAAAGGGGAAATGGTATAGGAGGTTCTTCTGTTCATGTGTTGCTTTCATTGGGTAATGAATAAAGAAACTGCTTTGGGACTGATAGGGCAGAACTTAGGTACGCAGAAAAGACAGAACTGAATGTTGAGAAGAAGGGCAGAGAGAGAGCTGCCATGGAGCCAGAGACAGACATACCAAATATTTCCTGGTAGCCCATAAACTTGTGGTGATATGCAGATTAATAGAAACGGGTTAAATCAAGATATGAGAGTTAGCCAATAAGAGGCTGGAGATAATGGATCAGGTAGTGTTTTAAGTAATACAATTTCTATGTTGTTATTTCAGCTGTCAGCTAGTCAGGTGGCTGAGACAAACAAGTGCGCCTCTCCACTTTAACACAAATGTGGTACATGCTGCTGCCAAGTGCCAGGCCATCTGCATTTTACTATGCTCACAGCACTTCCTGGGTTATTTTTGGGTTTTGTTACAGTTATACAAGCCACACTGCACGTCCTCGGGATTACCCTGAGAACAAGTGGGATGAGCTTTGTGAATGGAACATACAGAAAGCTGAAGAAATCATGATTGTGAAATCAGGCTCAGTATGAGTTTGAAAGGTTTTGGACCACAAATGTGCAACCTGCTGGACAAATATTCACATCCTGTCAAGGAGTCATTTCTCCATTCTCTTCTACTTCATTGTCCAGATATCACCTATGGGACATTCTCTCAAGCACAGTGCTGGAGCCTGGGCCAGTGGTAGTATGACTCTCACCAGCCCAGTTGCATACTAAAGGCAAGAAAAGGGACTCTTCCTAATGTGTGCAGCAAATACTCAGGATGCTGTAGATATCTTGCTGTATTTGCTTAAAAGAAACATTGAGCTCCGAGAATGTACTGGGGAAGGTGGAGAGATCATAGCATAGATGCTCTTCAGAACAGGTCAGTCACAACATCCTATATTTGGTGTGTGCCAAGAACCCATTTAGGAACACAGCAAAATTAAGGCTGTATTCATTGGGGGATTTATACATGCCCTGACTTCTGCAGGTTTCTCAGCAAGTTTGTGAAGGAATGTGTTCATCAGTGTAAAAACAAGAAACACTAAGTGATCTCTGTTCAGGGGTATGTGAGAAAGAAGAGTGAGCCCAGGGACAGATGGATAAAAGACTTGTTGGGCAATAGGGAGGTCTGCCAAAGGATGCGAGCACATAATTATGGGGGCACAATAAATGAGTCTTCATGGATGCCTTCTGGGGCTATCTCTAAAGAAAAGGGTTTTATTGCTGTGAAAAGACACCAAGACCATGGCAAACCTTACAAAAGAAAACCATTACTTTGAACAGGGTTTCATGTTAGATGTTTAGTCAATTATTGTCAGGAAGAGTAATGAGTGACCCACTAGGCCTGGCTTGAGCTTCTCAGACCTCAAAGCCCACCACCAAGTGAAACGCTTCTTCCAACAAGGCCACACATACTTCAACATGGCCACACCTCCAAAAATACCACTCTCTATGAGTTCATGGGGACATTCTCATTTAGATCACCACAGTAGTTACAGAACCCATCAGTAAGTCTTACACATGGCTGTTTCCTCTCAAGCGACATGGTAGACATTGATAATTGAGACAGGGCTGGGTGTGGTAGATCTCAACTTTAATGACAGCATGCAAGACATGGAGGCAGAGAAATCTCTATGAAAATTCTTTCACTCTGGTCTACTTATGAATTCTGGGACAGTCATAGCTACATCATGTAGCTCAAAACAAAAACAAAACATAATAGAAGCGGAAGGCAGAATGTCTGGGTTCCCCTACCCACCCCACTAACTTTCATGCCCTTTAAGCTTGTCCTGACTTGTCTTCTCTCAGAGCTTGATATTCACATTTGGTCCCATTTACACTGTGATGGTTCCCACATGAAATGAGCTCCTGTAGGTTTGAGTAGCTCAGACTTATGAATGGGGCAGGATTTGGTTCAAGGTCCTGATCAGGCAGGATGGAATGCTACAGCTCAGGGGCATTCACCATGTTCTTGATACATTCCTTGACAGGTAGCTTCATGGTTTATCTGGATTTGGGGGAAACACCTTGAGTAGGCATTGTAATTCTCAAGCTCCATGTTGAGATTCTGCTTGGAATCCATTGTTTAGATTTTTGGAGTCAACTGTCAAGGCACATCTGTGAGTTATTTTACATGGAATGCAGCTATGCACACTGAAGACAATATTTACATGCATATATGTGTTTGAGTGTATGCAAACACACAAACACATATATAGTCAAACGCACTTAGAATTACATCATCTTAGTGAATATGTGGTGTGTGAAATGTCACAATGCCCTCTGATCTGTGCGCTAAAAGGTAGATACATGATAGAAAGATAGATAGATAGATAGATAGATAGATAGATAGATAGATAGATAGACACACAGAGAGGTAGACAAGACAGGTGCTGTACATAGTCTTGAGAATGCCATGGTTTCTAAGCAATGTTACATTTCACCACATCTTTGAATGTACCCAGAACATCCAACATAACAGGATGGCCAACATAGAAAGAATAGTATCTGTTTAATGGTAACATGGTTCAACAGGAGTTCACAGACCCTTCTCTTTGTTAACACTAGAAGAAGAGGACGGGAGAGATGGTTCAGTGGTTAAGAGCACTGACTGCTTTTCCAGAGGACCTGGGTTCAATTCCCAGTACCCACATGACAACTCATAACTGTCTGAAGATCCAGTAGCAAGGGATCTGACACCTTCACACTAATGTACATAAAATAAAGTTAAATAAACCATAAAAATTTATTTAATAAACAATAAAAAACACCAGAAGGAGAGGGACTGCCCCATCTGCACACCCTCACTGAAAATCCAATGGTCCCTGTAACTTATGGCCAGAGCTTGTGTCCTTATTCTCCTTGTCTTTGCATCTCACAAACAGGCTCAGACCCCTTCAGGAAGCTGCTAATGTTGAGAAGGCTCTGAAATACCGAGCAAGCTCCTCCAAACTCTGACTTTAGGGCTGCATCCTGTAGAATGAGGCTGTTCATGTGACAGTCTCCCTCTGCCCTGGCTCTTTCTCTCTCTCCAGGTAACCTAGGCAACCACACACTCCATCCTGTCAGAAAAATCTCTTTTTCTCCCAGGTTATTGATTTCCTCTGGCACAGTGGTTTCAGGATGAGATTTAAAAACTACACCTCTACCATCACCTCCTGTCCAGAGTCCTCACAGGGCCTTAAGCTGAGTCATTACATTGGAGGAACATGTCTCTCCAACCTCTCTTAAGAGAAAATGAGGATGGTGGGGTGAGGAAAAATGTCTGTCTATTTCACAAGGGCTGGGAGAGGGTGGCACGATGCAGACCTAGAGGTAAATCATGTTGCATTGATGAAAGGTATTCTAATGGCATCACCATGACAACTCCAATCAAGGCATAATTGGAGTCTCTCTTGTAGTACCAGTGTTTAAAACATGCTTGAAGGTTTGAGAGCAGCAGTGCCACAGACCTAAGATGCTGGAAATTGCTTGTGAAGATGCTGCCTGCTACCTTGTGAGTGTGAGAAACACATCCTTATTTCCTCATCCAGGAAAGTGCCCACCAGAGAGGTTGGGCAGGCAGGGGGAGCACACTGTGGTTGTGGGCATCATTATTCTCAAAAAGGTCATTATTATGTGAAGGAAGATTGCAATTATGTATGGCTCTGGGCTGGGGAGCCAAGGAACTAATAAAGTGTCTGGCTCTTGGACAAGTGGGGTTGAGGTAGGATCCTCCACCCTCACTCAAAATCTGACCAGGCAGAGAACTCCCACAATCCTAGGGCTGATAGGCAGAGTGAAGAGGATTCCTGGATTGATGGAGAAAGATCATTGGTTAAATAAACTGCCTTGGCCCTGATAGGTAAGAACATAGGTGGATGGAGTAAACATAACAAAATGCTGGGAGGAAGAGGAAGTGAGGTCAGAAATCATGTAGCTCCTCTCAGAGCCAGACGCGATGGAGAAAGCCGCCAGGTCAGACATGCTGAATCTTTGCCGGTAAGACTGGTGTTATGGAGATTATTAGAAATGGGTTAGGTAAAATATGAGAATTAGCCCATAAGAGACTAGAGCTAGTGGGCCAAGCAATGTTTAAAAGAATACAGTGTCCATGTAATTATCTCGGGGCATAAGCTAGCAGGTGGCTGGGGTGCTGGGGACGCAGCCCCGCCAATCCAATTACAACACTGGATCTATGTGATCAAGCCACACTGGTGAGTACTAGGATGATACAAGATAACTGTCTCAGAACACAAAATGGAGAACAATAGAGCAACACACCCAGAGTCAACCTTGGACCTCCACCCACACAGGAATGAGGGCCCACATTCACACACACGCACAGACACTCAGTCATCCAGTGCACACATATAATTGTATGAAGGAGATAAAGACGATGAGTCAGTAGTCATGGTCAACTGAGGGCACCAGCAGGACTCAAATAACTGAGGGCAAAGTAAAGGGGGCTACCTGGTCCCCACAGAAGACCATCTAGGGGAAGCAAGGACCATGGGTGCCGACTCCAGTGACAACTTAGATGACTCTGAGAGTCCTTGGCCAAGAACACAGTGCTATTATCCATATAAGGCATGATCTTTCACAGGGTATGGGGCAGTGGAGCTGGCAGCTGAGCCTGGGCCCTCTTGTCAAAAGGTCCTGTATCCAGCATGCCAAGAGAGTCACAGCACATCCTGTAGTTGGTTGAAGTGAGTCACTGGAATCTCCAGGGAGGTGGACCTTAGGGTGAATAGTTCAATGACCCCTATCCTGCTCTGTCACTGACTTTGAAACTTTACCATTGTGTATTCTAAAGAGCAGCATGTGCTGATACTGGATCCAGAGGCGAGAACAGGAAGTCCCACAGGTAGATGAGGAATCAGGGAGGGTAAAATGTGACTGGAAGAAAACACAGCACCTACTACAGGAGATGAACTGTGAAAAAGGAAAAACATGACCATTGCTGTGCCAAAGGGAGAAATAATTGAAAAGAAAGCACGCACACTGAACTATAATGACAATTTGAGTCATCACCTAGTCATTCGGGGGCTGAGAAGATATGTTACGAAACTCAGATGTGCAGAACAAACAAGTTGCCACCTGGATTAGCCTGGAGACCACTACACAGTTTCTTCCCCTCTCAAAGTCTCAGACAAAAGCACATGGTGACATCCCAGTCCAGATTAACAACAGGAGGCAGGTGATCATAGAAGAGAACATGTTTACACATTTGGAACAGGGCATATCAAGCTGTCCGGTAAGAGCAGAACAGTACACCACAGACTTGAGTAGAGCAAATCAGTTCAATGTCAGGCAAGTGAAAATAACTTGTACACCCTGACGCATCCCTCTGATCAGACAGAGATACAGGTGCACTGTCTTGGGACTGCAGGTCACAGGGCATGTGAGAAGGAAGGACAAACAGTAAGACAAGTGACACACCTCACAGATTTTCCCTTTGTTCCCCAGTAGACAGCAGGCTCTGCCTCTCATGGCCAAATGCCCAGGAACAAGTTTTACCCTGCCAGGATGTGTTTTCCATCAAAACTGCCAAGGCACCCAATAATGGCTGATAGAAATGTGTTTTCAGGCTTTCAATAGCTCCCTCTACCATTCCAAGTGGTAGAGTGGTTGCTAGGCAGCAGCTGGAGCAATCAGCCACATCCTCATTTGAATAAGGCCACATCCACCCCTCCCACCTGTGTGGCATATAGGCAGCTGAAAGGCTGGTCCTCTGATCACTTCAACAAGGGGTACATTCTGGTCTCCCAGATGTTCGCTTGGATCATCAGAGTCTTTTAGCAGCTAAGAAAAACAGAGTGTACAGACCCCCAATAATAAACTAATAACTAATACACACATAGAAACTTGCCACTGCTGGATCTTGACCAGTAACAGCAAACATGAGGGCAAAGTGGCCTCCCCAGCTTCCAGTCTATAACATGGGCATACACAGGCCATGGATATTTATAATGGCATTACTGGAAAAGTCATGAATTCCATCCCCACACACATTCATCAGTTATCACCAAATTCTGGTGATAACAATATTGATCAACAATGTCTAGCACTATGACGATTCCACGTGGACCCTCCTGCAGTATAGTCCATACCGACTCCCGAGCCTGTGCATGTCGACCCCACCATTCATAGTCAAGCCTGTCTCTTTGCTTCCTCTTCTACATGAAACTATGTCTTTCCTTACCTGCCTGGGTGTCCTTAAATTATGTATTAATCAGATGAAAAGAAGGGGTGTGCGACAGGGGTGTGATATCTATGAGGGCACTCATATTTTGTCTTCTGCTCAGTAAGTGATACTTACAGGGACCTGACAAGTACTTTAGGTTCTGAGCTGCAAACGTACATGGATCTTTATTTTTTTCAGGATAGCAACATATTTGGAGGTGTATGTGAATACATATAGATCCTTTATTAATGGTTCGGTGAATTATTTGGGTGAGGAGAGGTATTTTAGTAGATAATAACTGTTTGGTGTTAGTCTTAATGCATAAACAAACTTTGATCTGTCTCAGGATCATATCACACAGATGCCAAACCTACCCAGGTTACCTGAGAAGTTAACAACCTTTGCATTACCACTCACAGGAGGACTAGGAATCCTCTGGGTTAATGCGGAGCAGAGGAGTTGTGTTTGGATAATATTCTGGTACAAGAACAGTGTGCTTGAGGAATTTGAAGTGGGGGGGCAGGGTTTTACAAGATCATTCTAAAGTGGTAGCCACTCACACTGATCCATAAAGGTAACATTGTGGGACAAGGTCAAGGGTTTGAGCACTTAGCTTTATAGCAGTGGCTAGGTCATTGTGGCTGCTGAGAGCTTGCAAATTCCTTCACTAGATCCCTGAACTTGCAATGATTCTTTGTACAAGTCATCACATTTGCATTAAAAAATATTTCTGTGGATGTCTTCTATTCTATGGAGCATTGGAGACCTTGGAATGGGGGAATGATGCCAGCAAAATACTCTGTTATAAACTCCACGGGACCCCATGATGGGTTTAGAAGTGATGCCAAAGGCCCAGGTGTACTCTGCAAAAGAAGCCCTGAAGTCAGTCTGCAGCATTAGGCAACCACAACTCATATTGTACTTGGGCCAATCACAGTGTGCTGCCAAGCATAGCCAAGGACCACCCCATTCCCAACACAGTTTCAATGTAAACACAGTCTTTTCATGACTGGAAGCCCCCAAGCAATGCGAGGCTCATCACATTACACAAGTGCACCCAAAGCCACACAGAGAGCTCAGAAATCACAAAGATGTGTCTCAAGTCAACATCAATCATGAGAACTCTCAGAACATGAAGGAGACTCAAGACTGAAGATGAGCTGTAGGAAGCTCATGTCCCCAGTCCTGAGAAACAGGGATACTACCAGGTCAAGCATTGTTAAAGAGAGTGGCAATGAAGGTTATTGTTGCAACCATTCAGTCCTATTTGGTGAGTAACTTACCAGCATGTTGTCCCTGAGTGCGACATTACTGCCTTGCACCTTGTCACTAGCAAGAAAGAAGACCCAGTCTGATCTCATACTTATAGTGACTCCTGAGAAATATTTATCTGGGAAATATCTTCTATTCCATTTACGGACTTTGGCTGGGTTCATATTTATTTGTGTATGTTTACTTTTGCCTGTCAATACAGGGTATTGGTCCTAGGGCCTGCTGATGGAGGTAGGTTTTCTATCTATCTGTTCCTTTCATTGGTTAATTAATAAAGAAAACTGCTTGGCCTTTGATAGGCCAACCCTTAGCTGGGTGGAGTAAACAGAACAGAATTCTGGGAGAAAGAAAGCCAAGTCAGGCAGTCGCCATGCCTCTCCTCTCCAAGATGGATGCAGGTTAAGATATTTCCTGGTAAGCTACCACCTTGTGGTGCTACACAGATTATTAGAAATGGGTTAATCCAGATGTGAGAGTTAGCCAATAAGAGGCTGGAACTAATGGGCTAGGCAGTGTTTAAAAAAATACAGTTTCTGTGTAATTATTCTGGGGCATAAGCTAGCCATGAAAGAGCTGGACGGGAACGCAGCCCTGCCGCTCCCTACTACAGCCTGCTACATGATAGATATATGTTACTACTCGGCTATATTTCCAGCCTTCTCCATTGATATTTTCTTTTGACTCTAACTCATTTAAGGTATTTTGTTCCCCTATCCTGATCTCATTTCAAATGGTTTCAGGTGCCACCCCCCCAACCATTTCACTCAAATACAAACTCAAAAGTGATTCCTCCCTTGGAAGAAAACTTGTCAAGTATCTACCTTTCTGCATCTTGTCTGTTTTGTTTATCACAATCAATTAGATTTCCATTCATTTTCCTGCTAATTCCATGACTTTATTCCTCTTTATGTATTCTCTCTCTCTCTCTCCCCCTCTCTCTCTCTCTCCTCCCTCTCTCTCTCTCTCTTCGTGTGTGTGTGTGTCTGTGAGAGAGAGTTTCTCATTCTTTGGTGCATGGTATTCAAGACATGAGCCCCTAGCTGATGTAGGATTTCCCTTTGTATGTTGTGATTACCATTGATAAATAAATGAACTGCTTTGGTCCCATAGTAGACCAAGATGCCAAGATTCTCCTGGCCTAATTTGAAGAAAGAGATGGGTAGGCGCCAATGAGAGAATTCCTCCAACATCCTGAAAAGGAGTACACACAACAGGAAGACTTGAACATTCTAACCCAGAATAAAAAAAAAATCTACTTTAAATATAACATTATGAAAATGATGGAGACCCTTAAGCAGCAAGTTAAAAAAACTCCCTTAAAAGAAATGGAAGAGAAAACAAACAAAAAGTTAGAAGAAATTAATAAATCCCTCAAAGATACCCAAGTAAACCAAGACAAAGCAATCAAATAGGTAAAGGAAACAGTTCAATACTTGAAGACGGCAATGGAGGTAATAAAGAAAACACAAACCAAGGGATGGTTGGTTATGGAAAATCTGGGTAAATGAACAGGAACTACAGATATAAGTATAACCAATAGAATATAATAGAAAAATGAATCTCAGACACTGAAGATACTATAGAGTTCTGTGGGAGCTCCTTCTGCAACTTCAGGCAATACACTTTAAGATACCAGCCCACTTGGTTATGGTTTCATTTGCTTTAAAAAGCAGTGGTAGCTGTGTGCTTTCTCTCTTGCTTTCGGCTTCTCTTCTGGCTACTAGACTTCTTTCCTGATTGTTCAGAGGGCTGTTGTCTGGGAAGGTGACCTGTAAGTTTTTTCCCTTTAAATAAATAACCATTCTATTAATCATAATTTCCAAACTGATGTGGGATTGTTTGTGACTTATGCCTTCAATAGAGGAAATAGATGCATTGATCAAAGAAAACAGCAAATCCAACAAATTCTTAACACAAAATATCCAGGAAATCTGGGAGACCACGAAAAGACCAAACTTAAGAATAATAGGGGTAGCAGAAGGAGAAGAATTACAGCTCAAAGGCCCAGAAAATCTATTCAATAAAATTATAGAAGAAAACTTTCCAAACCTAAAGAAGGATATACCTATAAAGGTACAAGAAGCTTACAGAACACCAAATAGATTGGATTAAAAAAAAAGCACGGTCCTTTGGGGTTCCTGCTTCATGAAAGAGTCTGTGAGACATTCTGCAGGACACAGAAGAAAAGGCCTGAAATGTCTTCAAAATTTTCTGCTTTATGGAAAAGGCTGCTGCATACTATGGGCCTGTAGGCTGAAGATGGATGCCCCAACTGTACAGAAGAACTTTGGGTGACTATCCAGGCAGCAACATGTCTCTGTCATTTCTAGAGTTTTGGTAGATGCGTACAATGTACTTTCTGTTTACTTAGGTAATATTCTATCCTTCTGGAGTCTTGGATGTTGTTGAAGAATTTATAGTTACAGTTCTCCTTAGTTATGATAAAAGATGAAGTAAATATAAGTATTTAACTGTAAGGATTATTTGAAACCTGTTTTGCTATATGCAATTTTACTATGTTAAAGTTAAAGCCTTCCTTTTTGTTTAAACAGGAAAGGAGAAATGGTGTAGCATGTTTTTCTATTCATGTGTTGCATTTATTGGATAATGAATAAAGGAACTGCTTTGGGTCTGATAGCACAGAACTTAGGTCAAGAAGACAGAAATGAATGCTGGGAAGAAGGGCAGAGTGAGAGACACCATGGATCTCCTGCCTGAGACAGTCGCTGGTTAGATTATTGCCGGTAAGTCAAAGTCGCATAGCAATACACAGATTAATAGAAATTGGTTAAATTAAGATGTAAGTGTTAGGCAATAAGAAGTTAGATCTAATGGACAAAGCAGTGTTTTAATGAGTACAGTTTCTGTGTGATTATTTTGGGTGTAACCTAGCCAGGCAGCTGGTATGAAAAGCAGGCCCTCTCTCTATCAACACCCTGTTCTCACTTGTACCATTCTACCCAAATTAGTTCCTTTCCATCAGCCTTAGAGCACCCTGTGTACTTATCTTTTTCCCCCCTTCTCATTCCTCCTTCATCTTCCCTCTGCCCAGAAACCTTAGGGGAAATGTACAGCTCCCCTAATCACAGGATGAAGATGTTTTTAAACCTTATTCCTTCCTTGCAGCAAAGCATCTCCATGTCCAGAGGTTCTGAGTTTCTTATAGTTCTGTGGCCTTCAGTGACAATAGTCATTATATTCAGAGCTCTATTCTCAAAGAATTTTTGATGCAGAGCCAGCCTGGTTCTCAGGCCTGCACTATTAGATTGGTTAGATAGCTGTTTAACTTTTAAAAGCCATTTATTTGTCTTATGACTGTGACTTATTGTGTTCTAAAACATGTCCTCCTGGGTATGTAACATCACAGCATGCCAGTTGAATTAACTTAGTATAAAAGGAGCTATAGTAGGTGGGTTAAACTTGTCAGATGAACAGCCCTGTGCAATCAGTCCGATCATCACCTTACAGTCCATGTAGTAGTGTAAGAGTACAGCCTTCCTAGTCTCTCTGAGACTCTGCATCTTTCCTGAGGTTGATTTTGAAGATTGCATTTGATTCAGCTTGGCTAGCAAAGTCTTTGCAGCATCAAGAGATGTGGGAGGATCAATCTGCAAGCTTAATGACCTCCATTTATATATTGTGCTCAGCTGCTCCTACAGGTTTCATAGGAAACATGGGGCCCATGAACAGCATAGCAGATGCTTAAATGCACTACTGTGTTAGATACCTCTTACATTAATTACTTTTTGTTGTTGCAATAAAACACTGTGACCAACTTAAGGAAGAAAGAGTTTGTTTGGGGCATAGTGAGGAAATACTAGACCATAATAAGATCAGAACTCAGCAGGGCAAATAGCAAATCTTGTAGCTTCATGTCTGGTGTCTAAGGCTTTTCTTTACAAGGGCTTAGATGGTTCCACTCCTCCATTTTTGTTGCCTGGGTGATTCCCCTCCCTGTATGCTGCTCTCATTGGCAGATGCTTCACATCTCTGGTGTCTGCAACACCCTTGGGACTTCACTGAAACCCAGGCTGCACCTGCACAGCTTCATGCAGTGGCCTTTCAGGGCCCCCAGCCTATTTCCTTTTAGTAGTGACTCCAGTACTTGTGTATTTTGCCCAGCCATGGTGGCTTTCTGGAAAGACAGAAGAACATTCCATAACCCTTTCACTTTTGTATCTTTCATGCCTCCAAAGCAAGTACCACATGGGTGACATTCATAAATTCAGATGCCTGCTTTAGATGGGCCATCACCCCTTTGGAACACTCTAAAGATCTTTTATGTGCTTTCTAAAAAGAGAAAACCTGTTAGGCTCTCTTTTGTAAGTAGAAACTTTAGCTAGGCAGGGTTTTGTTCTGAGGTACAGTATAGAGCAGGATTCTCTGAGGCTATCAAATCCTGGAGGAGGTAAACAGATCGTGGAAGGTTCCATAGTTAGTGGGCAGCAAAATGAGAATAAGAGTTCATCTTCTACCTGTTGTTCTGGAGACTCTTTCCTGGACTCTGCCCTAAAAGGAGACTTACAGTAAAGTGTTTGATGTTCTCTTCTAGACAAATGAAGCTCCTTAATACTCAGATAGTAGGGTCTGTCTGATTTCTAGGAACACCCTTAATAACTCATTTTTAAGAACTTCTGCTGGTATCTTACTTGGGGTACAGGTTAAGAATAATGGACTGAGTTGGGCTTTGTTAACCAAAATCTTATTCTGCTGGACATGGTGCTGACTTTCCAGTATTGACTGTTATGTAACTTAAAAATAGTTTATGTGTGTGTTTAGCCTACATGTATGCCTGTGCACTACATGTGTGCATCCCTCCTGGAGGGGAGAAAGGGGTGTCATATCCCCTGGGATTGTAGTTACAGCTGGTTGTGAACTGTCATGTGGGTACTGGGAATTGAACCCGATTATATGGAAGTAGTCTTGACCTCTGAATCATCTCTCCAGCCCCTGTTATATTTTTACTTTTCTTTTTAAAATTTATTTATTTATTTTACATCCCTACCCCAGTTTCCCCTTCCTCCTATCCTCCCTTTCCTTCTCATTTTTCTTTCCATCCATTCTCCCTCTGTTTCTTTTCAGGAAGGGGCAGGCCTCCCATGGGTATCAACAGAGCATAACATATCAAGTTGTGTTAGGACTAAGCACTTCTCCTTGTATTAAGGCTGGGAAAGGCTACTCAGTATGAGAAGTAGGTTCCCAGGAGCCAACCACAGCATTAGGGACAGCCTCTCTTCCTATTGTTAGGAGTCCCATGAGTAGAACAAGCTACACACTGTCACATATAAGAAGATGGCATAGGTTGGTCCCGTGAAGGCCTCCTGGTTGTTGGTTCGGACTCTTTGAGTTCCTATGAGCTCCAGGTGAGTTGTTTCTGTTAGTTTTCTTGTCATGTCATTGATCCCTCTGTCTCCTACAGTCCTTCTTCCCTCTCTTCAGCAGGATTCTCTGAGCTCGGTCCAATGTTTGGCTGTGGGTCTCTGCATCTGTTTTCCTGAGTTACTGGATGGAGGCTCACTGATTACAATTGGGGTAGTCACCCATCTGATCATGGGAGATGGCCAGTTTAGCCTACATATCCAGTATTTCTAAAAGTCATAGCCAAGTCATCTTTGTAGATTTGTGGGAATTTCCCTTGTATAAGGTTTCTACCTGACTGCAAAATAACCCCTTTCCAGTCATCTCTTTCAATATTTTTACACTTCACATCTAAACCCAATCATTCAATTTTCCATCCCAATCTGCCCCTAGTTCACCTAGGAGATCTCTTCCATTTCCCTTTCCCAGGGAGACCCATGCATTCTACCTAGCAGACCCTGGTATTAAACTGACCACTTTGGTGTTCTGAAAAGGGCTTACATGATGGAATGAGCCTAGTGCAGGAGAATTGTCTGTATTCTGTCAATCATGTTTTAAATCAATGCTCATTGGCCATGTAAGTATAGGCGTGAAAACCAGACAGGAAGTAGAGGTGATGCAATGAGAACAAGAGAATTCTGGGAAGGAGAAAGCTGATTCCTCCCACTCCTGCCCAGACTCTGAAGAAGCAAGGTGTGAGCTGCACTGCAGAGAAGTTACCAAAACCTATGGCTAAAATAGATCAGAATAATGGGTTAATATAAGTCATAAGAGTTAATAATAAACCTGAGCTAATGGCCAATCAGCTTATAACTTATGGAGATTCTCTGTGTGATTTTATTTGGGTCTAAACATCTGTGGGGACAGGGCGGGACAGAAACCCCCACAAGCAAATAGCCCCTCATGTTACATGAGAAGTGTCTAAGAGCCTCTTCTCTACAGTCACTGAAGTCCATTTTCACTGAACTCTGAGACAGTTTTTGGTTCATTGAAGATCAAAAATTAGCCAGAGGTGACTGAAACTTAAGGCACTGTGGTTCACTGTTGATTTCTAATAGTTTTCCCAACTGGACAGTCAGATGGGAATGCATAGTAAATATAATATGAAGGATATAATAGTAATAGAAAAAGTGATAGGCACAATATGATAAAAGTCATAAAAAGGATTATTTTGGTCAAAATGTTTCAATTGAAATGATTAAGTATATTTTCAAAGACACATATACTATTTTCTAGGTGTGTATGTTTTTAATAAAGTGTGACATGTGTCTTCATTCATAATTGACTGTTAAAATATACTTAACAAAAATTTGAAAAGAAAGATTTAAATTTTTTTAGTTTCCTAAAATAACAACTGCTAACACTATAATGTCTTGCCTTATATCATGAGGAAGCACTAACTGGACCTTGATAATTAGAAGTTGGGCTCTAAATATTTCCATATAACCTAGAACTTCAATAGTTCTGCCCTCCAGTATGTGATATTGGTTCCCAGAAAACCCTTCTTGATATTAAGATCTGATTCATGCTTAAGTCCAGTATATATAGTGGTGTTATATTTATTAATAGTATACACCCATATCTCCCTATATTTTATCTCATTTTATTTTATTTGAACAGTACCTTGCTATATTGCCTAGACTGATCTCATATTTGTGAGCTCAAATCATCCTCCTGCCTCAGATTCCTAACTATCTGGGACTGCTACAGGCATACACTACCACTTGCCTATAATTCATGTCAGCTCTAGGCCATTTATAAAAACACAATGTAAATAGGATGTAAATAGCTTTCATTCTATATTGTTTAGGGAAGGATTACAAGGAATTATACCTCTTCAGTACATACACATTATTCTAACATTTTTGGTCTTTAGTTGGTTGAATAGCAGATGGAGAAGCTGTGCATAAAGAGTCGTAACTATACTTGTATCAACGCCATTTTCCCTACTGAAGTTAATATAGACAAGACTAAGCACCTCTTTTGCCTTGATGTTTTTGCCTGTGACTCATCAATCCTGACATAGAACAGCAAATCACTGTGCTTTATTGCAGAAACACTATCATTTTTGCCCTTAAAATATTCCTAGTACTTGGGAGGCTGATGCTTGAGGATTGCCATAAGTTCAACAAGGCCAGTTTGATGTGGGAATGATTTCTTATTAATAAAGAAACTGCCTGGCCCATTCGATAGGTCCACCCTTAGGTGGGTGGAGAAAACAGAACAGGATTCTGGGAGAAGGGAGCCGAGTTGAGGAGTCGCCATGATGTTCCCATGCTAGACCAACGCAGGCTAGAATCTCCCAGGTAAGCACACCTTTGGGGTGCTACACACCTTATAAGAAATGGGCTAGTCCAGGCGTGAGAGCTAGCCAGTAAGAGGCTAGATATGATGGGCCAGGCAGTGTTTAAAAGAATACAGTTTCTGTGTAATTATTTCGGGTAAATCTAGCCACGCGGGCGGCTGGGTGCTGGGGTCGCAGGAGCCCAGCCGCTCCTCTTACACCAGGTGGCACCCAACGTGCTAATGAACTCCTTGTAAAACCTGAGAGGGCTTAAAAGAGAGAGAGAGAGAGAGAGAATTTAAGACAGCTTTTTGCTGTTTATGGATTGCATGCTGCAAAGAAATTGCCCTGACTGAGCAACAGGAAAAACTGGCTGTTTTAAGATGCCGGCTTTCTGGGCTGTGCCCGCCATTAACTACCATAATAACTGTGATAACAGCGTACTTAAGGATTCGACTGGGCAAAACACAGGTGGTACTGTATTACCCCTACATGATTCAACTTAAGTTTTTAAGAAATGCTCCTGGACATTAAACAATTACAGATTCACAATAACACAGATTCAGACAGACCAATAAATGGATCACACTGTTGGATGAATGTACGTAGGTTTGAGAGACAAAATATATATATAGAGAGAGAATAAAGTTAATGCCTTTAAAAATAAAAAGGTAAAGTCTTTAAAGAGACAGAGTACAGATAGTTATAGATGAAAAGAAATAAAGAAAAATAAGCCACGTAAAAATGAAAAATTCACAGGGAGTCTGGATTATGTATATTGTGTTTTCTTTAAAATTTTTGACTGTAAAGGAGCTAAGTACAGAGAGTCATTTCATTATATGGGTTGCCAAGTGGAACCAGAATGGATATCATGAGGGTATGACTTCAAAATTTGGGTCTAAGGATATGATGCTTTGGAAAGGGTTTTCTTTTGTTTTCACAGAGGATGAGACCCTGTGGATTTCTTCTATTCCAATTTGGTATGATAGACCACGCCCTCCTGAAAGGTTGCTGTAAACACCCTCAAAAAATTACTTCACTCAACTGCCAACTGAGATGACCCTGGCACACAGGTTATACCATAAAAGACCTAATTAATGACGCCCCCATTCAGCAGGAAGCAGTTTGGAGAGAAAAACTGCGCCCATGTTCCCAAATATGGTTTATAAATGTTCTTTTACATTTAAAGGGGGATATGATATAGATATGAATAATTTGCATTGGTATGGATTTTAAGGTCAATTTTGTTATATGTATATGTATTTCTGATCTTGATTAAGGTATTGCGATTATGTAATTCATTTAAAAATGTACTGTATAATTAGGAAATATAGGTTGTTAATGGATAATCATTGATAATAGTCAAGCTTGTAGTCATGTTAGTTAGATTTTCTAAATATATAGAGATATATTTCAGTCAGATAATGCATTCTTCATTTCTTTCAAAGACTGCAGAATATGGCATTTAGATGTTTTAATAACTTAGGGTTTTTCATGACAATGAGACACGTCTGCTCCTGGCAGCACCAATCTACTTCGAGAGGAAGATGGGCATCGAAGAGGATCCTTATGGAGTTGGATAGCCATTTGGGCAAGAAACTGCTCTTGCCTGGACTGATACATAAACTGGAGACAAAGAACCCACAGAGAGAGGACTGCTAAACTTGCCTAAAGGTGAGATGGTCTTTCGGGGTTCCTGATTCATGAAAAAGTCTACGAGACATTCTGCAGGACACAGCAGAAAGTGACTGAACTGTCTTTGAAATTTCCTACTTCATGGAAATGTCTGCTGGATACTGTGGGCCTGAAGGCCAAAGATAGATGCCCCAATGGTACAAAAGAACTTTGGGTGACTGTCCAGGCAGCGAGATGTCTCTGTCATTTCTAGAGCATTTGATTTCTTGTTTACTTGGTAGTTTTCTATCCTTCTGGAGTCTTTGATGGAGTTGAAGAAAGGATAGTTATAGTTTTCCTTAGTTATGATAAGAGATAAAGTAGATATTGTAACTGTAATTCTTACTTGAAAACTGTTTTGTTATATGTAATTTTACTATGTTAAAGTTAAAGCCTTTCTTTTTTTGTTTAAACAGAAAAAGGGGAAATGATGTGGGAATGATTTCTTATTAATAAAGAAACTGCCTGGCCCATTCGATAGGTCCACCCTTAGGTGGGTGGAGAAAATAGAACAGGATTCTGGGAGAAGGGAGCCGAGTTGAGGAGTCGCCATGATGTTCCCATGCCAGACAGATGCAGGCTAGAATCTCCCCAGTAAGCACACCTTTGATGTGCTACACACCTCATAAGAAATGGGCTAGTCAAGGTGTGAGAGTTAGCCGAGAAGAGGCTAGATATGATGGGCCAGGCAGTGCTTAAAGGAATACAGTTTCCATGTAATTATTTCGGAGCATAAGTAAGCTGCACGAGCAGCTGGGTGCTGGGGACGCAACAGCCCAGCCGCTGCTCCATCAACACCAGTTTAGAAGACACAAGTCCATGTCAGCCTGAGTTACAGTGTAAGACTCTGTCTCAAAAAAATAAACCTTATTATCTTGAGATTCCTAGAAGAATTTCATTCACATATTATAGGTATAAAGTAGCTTATTGTCATTCCTAAAGAAAAGAAGTGTGGTGGAAAATGATAAATTTCTGTCCTTTAATCAGACTTAGTAGGTCTCATGGGTACACTTTATGCATCCCTACACCACTTATTTCCCTTCCATAATGTGGCAGAAATGATCGTTTTCATTTACAGAGCCAAAAATATAATCACTCAAGTGTGGATGTTATATTTACCCATCTATTCTCAGTGTCTTTTCTGATTTGGAAATTATCTTTGAAAATCACACTCAATAAGTAATCTTTAGTTTTCTAAAAAACCCTCAGAAATAATAATTAAAGTAACCCACTTAATATCTTATACTAACTCAATAAAAATGATTAATTTTTAAACATAAATTTAGACTTTGGTAATCTTAAATATTTGCTATGGGTAATTCTAGCTCATTTGATCATGAACATGTATATTTTAGAAAAACTTTTCCAATAAATATGAGAGAAACAATTAATAAAAGGGACCTCCTGAAACTGAAAAGCTTCTGTAAAGCAAAGGACATGGTCAACAAAACAACAGCCTACAGAATGGGAAAAGATCTTCACTAATCCCACATCAGACAGAGGTCTGATCTCCAAAATATCAAAGAACTCAAAAAATTGGTCATCAAAAGAACAAATAATGCAATAAAAAATGGAATGCAGACCTAAGCAGAGAATGCTCAACAGACGAATCTAAAATGGCTGAAAGACACTTAAGTAAATGTTCAGCATCCTTAGTCATCAGAGAAATGCAAATCAAAACAACTCCGATATTCCACCTTACACCAGAAAGAATGGCCAAGATCAAAAAACTGATGACAACTTATGCTGGAGAGGTTGTGGGGAAAAGGGAACACTTTTGCATTGCTGGTGGGAATGCAAGCTGGTACAGCTCCTTTAGATATCAGTGTGACAATTTCTCAAAAAAATTAGGAAACAACCTTCCTCAAGATCCAGTAATACCACTTTTGAGTATATATCCAAAGGATGCTCAATCGTGCCACAAGAACATGTGCTGAGCTATGTTCATAGCAATATTGTTTGTCATAGCCAGAACCTGGAAACAACCTAAATGCCCCTTAACCAAAGAATGGATAAGGAAAATGTGGTACATTTACACAGAAGAGGACTACACAGCAGAAAAAAATAAAGACATCTTGAAATTTGCAGGTAAATGGATGGAGCCAGGAAACATTATTTTGAGTGAGGTAACCCAGGCCCAGAAAGACAATTATCATATGTACTCACTCATAAGTGGTTTTTAAACATAAAGCAAAGAAAACCAGCCTACTGGCTGGGTGGTGGTGGCATATGCCTTTAATCCCAACACTCAGGAAGCAGACCTAGGTGAGTCCTTGTGAGTTTGAGGCCAGCCTGGTCTACAAGCATTAGTTCCTCGACAGCTAGTACTGTTATGCAGGGAAACCCTGTCTCGAACCCCCCCAAAAAAGAAAGAAAGAAAAGAAAGAAAGAAAAGAAAAGAAGGGAGGGAGGGAGAGAGGGAGGGAGGAAAGAAGGAAGGAAAAAACAACTTACAAATCACAATCCCAGAGAACCTAGACAAAAATGAGGACACTAAGAAAGATTTACATAGATCTAATCTATATGGGAAATAGAAAAAGACAGGCTCTCCTGTGTAAATTGGGAGCATGGGGATCTTGGGAGAGGGTTGAAGGGGAGAGGAGAGGCAAGGAGGGGAGCAGAGAAAAATGAGGAGCTCAATAAAAATCAATAAAAATATATTAAAAAATTAATGCTGGGGCTAGAGTGATGGCTCATTGTTTAAGAGCACTGCTCATTCTTACAGACGACCTGGGTTCAGGTCCAAGCACCCACACAGTGGTTCACAACCATCAGTAGTCCAGTTCCATGACATCTGACACCCCTCTCTGGCCTCCTCAGGTACCATGTATACACATGGTGCATATAAATACATACAGGCAAAACACTCATACACATAGAAATATTCAATGCTAGCCAATGGAATTCAACAGCATAACAGAAATATTAAACACCAAGTGAGAGTTATTCCCAGTATACATAAATTCCTCACCATACAGCAATCTATGAGACATGTTATATTAATAGACTAAAAGGGGAGAACATAAGACTGTATTTTTTCAAATAATAGAGGATAAAGCAATTGAAAAACATTAATATACATTCCTGAGGAAAACCAGAAATGGGAGGAAATACCAAACACAACAAGGGCTGGCTAAGACTCCAGCAGTGAAGACCAATGCTGCATGATAAGGTGCCTTATCTTACCATTTCTGTCCAACGCCTTGTGACAAGGGGCTCTAGCTGGAGCAATTAGGCAAGAAAGAAGACATCAAACCGGGAAAGTAAAACCCTAAAGATTCAATAAAAGTTTAGTAAATTGCAGCACACAGATTAATGCGAAGCTAATTATATTTCTACATGGCAATGAAAAAATTCTGATAATTTAAGATAATGATTTTGTTCACAATAGTATCAATACCAAAATACTTAGAAATAAACTAAGGAGACAAGTAGAAACTTAAGACAACGACTGGGAAAATAACCTTTTACAAACTTCAAAGTATTTATTTAGTTATGAATTTGTGCCACATCTCTAGAAACACAGACGATACTAAACACATCAGTAGCAACGAACAATACAGAAGCATGTAATGATCCAGGCAAGATGCATGTATCACCAGACAGGCAGAAGTCATTCCTTTTACAAATGTGTTAAGAAAAGATGTTAGTTATATAAAGATTTAAAATATTTAAAATTATAATTCAAAGATAAAATTTTAACAAAGTTTATATAAAAAGATCATGTAAGTTAGTCTTTTGAGGTTTTCTTTTTTACAAAGACTATCGTTAAAATTCCCCAGGGTTCAGTGAGTGAAGGGTGTTTAACACATGGGCAATTAAAAAAATCAAAACAAAAGAAAAGCTAGCCTTCCTTTCATGGTGATCAGAGAAGGCCAAATGAAAACAACAATGAAACGCCACTCTTTTGATTAGAAGACTGCCAAACATTAAATAGAGGAATAAAATTGGTACAATCCTGAACATAGTTACTGCCACATGCATTCAGTGCATATTACACTTGGTTTAGGGTTCAGGAAAGCAAGAATATTTCATTAAAGGGGGCTGGATGAGGCAGGAGCAGGTGTGAGAGCCCTGGGTGCTATACTCACAGACTGTCTGTAGTTAACAAGGCTGCTGGAGTTAAGAGGACACAGACACTTTCACATGGGAGCAATAGATGTCATAACCACAGAGCCCACAGGAAATGAAGTGGAAAGCCTCAGACTACTGGCATAGGTTCAGCAACCCCTGATGATGTTTCCACTTCAGTGATGATAGCATTCATTACTGGGATGAATAATACAAATTATTGAGAGTGTGCTAAAGAAATCAGGAAAATTCAAGGACTCAAAGAGAAAGTCCCTTTCTAATGAGGCCTAGTAATCTGCTGATGAGGGACGTTTTACTTTAGTGTCAGAGATTCTCTCTGATGGGAGTTCTTTCAAAGATGGCAACCGTTTCTAAGGAGTGGTCCAAGACTCTGTGCTGATCCCATCATCACTAAGTTTGAGACCTATACTACTTAGTTTTTGTCTACTAGAGTCACCTGAGATGAGAAAACTTCAACTGAGAAATCGCATCCATTATATTGGCCAATGGGCATGCCTGCCTGGCATTTTCTTAACTAAAGATTAATATGGGAAGGCCCATCCCTCTGTGGGCGGAGACCCCCTTGGGAAGGTGGCCCTGGGATGCATAAGAAAGTAATGTGATAAAGGCCAGGGGAGCCAGGCACCAGAGCAGTGTTCCTCTGTGGTCTCTGCTTCAGTTTCTGCTCAGGCTCTTGCCCTGACCTCTCTCCAGGATAGACTGCGAGCTGTAAGATCCCTAAACCCTTTCCTCCCCAAGGTGCTTTTGGTCAGCAACAAAAAAGACAAACTAGGCCAACACCCTCTCTCAGTGCAACAGGGCAACACTTTTCAAGAAGACTGTGAGAAAAATGCAAACACTAAAGCTACACCAAGATAGCAGCTTAGGGCAGATGCAGAGTCCCATGCTGCATGCATTAGAGCAAGTTCCACAGGGCAGGGAACCCTGATTGCTCTTTGGGCTGACGCAGGAGGGGGACTTTACCGGGGGAGGGGGAGGGAAATGGGAGTCGGTGGCGGGGTGGATGCAGAAATCTTTAATAATAAATAAATAAAAATAAATAAATAAATAAATAAATAAATAAAAATAATGTCTCTGAGGAAACATGGATAAGAATTTTGTAAGAGCCTGATACACGAAAAGATTTCATCTGAAGAATGTGTTCTGCTAAAACCAAAGCCTATTTGAGGAAAACATTAGGCTATGGCATTCTGACAGCTCCAAGTACTATCTCCCTGAGACCTTTAACATCTTTTCCGAGCTACCCAGCTGAAGCAGTAAATGGAAATGCAGTTTTGAGCCAACCCATGTGATTTCAGCTCAAAGTTGTCATAGTTACCGATCTTCACTAAACACTCTTGGTACATTACTGTCTCTCTAGCCCAGTGCTTCTCAACCTACATGTTGCAACCCTCAGTTTTCTCAGGGTCGCCTAAAACAATCAGAAAACACAGATATTTACATTGCATTTCTAACAGTGGCAAAATTAACGTTATGAAGTAGCCACAAACATAATTTTAGAGTTGGGGGTCATTATAACAGGGGGGATTGTACTAAGGGGTCACAGCATTAGAAAGATTGAGAACCACAGTCCTACCCATTCTCTCTCCCTCCCAGGAATCAGGCCTTGACCCCAGCTGTCTGCTGTAATCTTGCAGCTTTCTGGGAGCTGAGTTCCCTCCCTCCCCTTTGCAGCTGCAGACAAGGTTAGTCTCCCTCTCTCTCAGACTCCAAAAAACCTTGAATTCTAACTTTCCTTTTATCAGCACCTTCTGGATTTCTAGGGTACAGACTAGAATTGTAGTATGGAACTCCCCCTACTGAAAACCTATGAGAGCAGGACACGCCCTTTGTTCTTTGGGAAAGAAAGAGCAGCCTAAGGCCTCTTTAAAATCACATTGTACAGTGCTGCACGGTGTAATGTGTTAGCTCCCCTAGGAACCAAAGGGTCTTTTCATTTAGGAAGTCACCAAGCTATCCACTATCCCTGGTGGCTTTCTCTCCTGATGAATCTCATCTTTGGACCTGACAGCCCACTCACTCTCCCTCCCTGCAGACATAACTGCTTGTGGCCTTGATGCCATCATTTTTCCTAACAAAACCCACCTGAGGGGTAATTCATCACAGCTTCTGTTGAGTGACTAAGCTTTTCCTGGGGAGAAGCAACACATACACCTACTCATCCCAGATAGGGAACTCATGACAGAATAAAGCGCAGGTACTACCAAAGCCCATTTGCTTGGTTGAGTGTTTGTGTGGTTTTGGTATCAGGGTAATGGTAGCTTCATAAAAAGAGTTTGGCAATGACTCTTCTGTTTCTACTATGTGAAACACCTTAAGGAGTATAGGCATCAGCTCTTCTTGGAATTTCTGGTAAAATTCTGCATTAAAACTATCTGGTCCTGGGCTTTTATGCTTGGGAGGTATTTTATGACACCTTCTATTTCCTCACAGCTTATAGGTCTATGTAAATTGTTCACCTGGTCTTGATTAATTTTGGTGTATTGTAGTTATCTAAAAACAAGTCCATTTCTTTTACATTTTCCAACTTTGTGACATATAGGCCTTTGTAGTAAGACCTAATGATTGTCTGAATTGCCTCAGTGTCTGTTGTTATGTTTTTTTTCATTTCTGATCTTGTTAATTTGCACATTCTCATTCTGTTTTTTGATTAGTTTGGATAGGGGGTTGTCAATCCTGTTGATTCTCAAAGAACCAGCTCTTTGTTTCATTGATTCTTTGGATTGTTTTCTGTGTCTTTATTTTGTTGATTTCAGCCCTCAGTTTGATTATTTCCTGTCTTCTACTCCTTCTTGGTGAGTCTGCTTCTCTTTTTTTCTAGAGCTTTCAGCTGTACTGTTAAGTCTCTATGTGAGCTTTCTCCATTTTTTTAACGTGGACACTTAGAGCTATGAACTTTCCTCTTAGCACTGCTTTCATAGGTTGGGTATGTTGTGTCTTTATTTTCTTTGAATTCAAGAAAGACTTTAATTTCTTTCTTATTTCTTCCCTGACCCAGGGTTGTTCAGTAGTTGACTGTTCAGTTTCCATGAGTTTGAAGGTTTTCTGGGGGTAGAATTATTATTAAATTCGAATTGTATTCCATGGAAATCCGATAAGACACAGGTGGTTACTACATTTTTTTGTATCTGTGGATGATTGATTTGTCACCAAGTATGTGATCAATTTTTAACAAGGTTCCATGACATGCTGAGAAGAAGGTATATTATTTCCTGTTTGGGTGGAATGTTCTATAGATGTATGTTAAGTCCATTTGATTCATTATCTCCTTTATTTCTCTTATTTCTCTGTTAGGTTTCTGTCTGATTGACCTGTCCATTGGTGACTGTGGGGTTTGATGTGTGCCTTGAGTTCTAGTAATGTTTCTTTTGTTAGAAATTAGTATGGCCACCCCTGCTTGTTTCTTAGGTCCATTTGCTTGATAAGCCTTTTCCCAGCCCTTTACTCTGAGTAGTTGCCTTTCTTTGTGTTTGAGGTGTGTTTCTTGTAAACAGCAGAATGTTGGATCCTGTTTTTGTATCCAATCTCTTAGCCTGTGCCTTTTTATAGATGAGATGAGTCCATTGACATTAAGTGATATTAATGTCCAGTGGTTGTTCATTCCGGTCATTTTTCTAGTATTAGAGTTTGTGTGTTTCCCTTCTTTGAGTTGTGCTGGTGAAGGGACTCTAGATGTCTGAGTTATTGTTGGCATTGTTGGACTCCTTGGTTTGTGACTTTCCTTCTATTACTTTCTGTAAGGCTGGATTTGTGGCTACGTATTGTTTAAACTTGCTTTTATCTTGAAAAATTTTGTTTTCTCCATTTATAGTGAACGAAAGCTTGGCTGGGTATAGTAGTCTGGGCTTGCATCCATGGTCTCTTAGTTTCTGCAGTACATCTATCCAGGACCTTCTGGCTTTCATAGTTTCCAAAGCGAAGTCAGGTGTAAGTCTGATAGTTTTACCTTTATACGTAACTTGGCCTTTTTCCTTTGCAGCTCTTAATAATCTTTCTTTATTCTGTATGCTTTGTGTTTTGATTATTATATGGAAAGGGGATGTTCTTTTTTGATCCAACCTATTTGGTGTTCTGTATGCTTCTTGAATCTTCATAGGTATATCTTTCTTTAGGTTGGGAAAGTTTTCTTCTATAATTTTATTAAATATATTTTCTGGACCGTTGAGCTGCACTTCTTCCCCTTCTTTGACTCCAATTATTCTTAGGTTTGGTCTTTTTATTGTGTCCCAGATTTCTTGAATGTTTTGTGATGAGAGCTTGTTGGATTTGCTGTTTTCTTTGATCAGTGCTTTTATTTTCTCTATGGTATCTTCAGCATCTGAGATTCTTTCTTTAATCTCTTGTATTCTGTTGGTTATACTTGTTTCTGTAGTTTCTATTCATTTACCTAGATTCTCTATGTCCAGTCGGCCCTCTGTTTGTGTTTTCTTCCTTGTCTCCATTTCAGTTTTCAGGTCTTGAACTGTTTCCATTATCTGTTTGATTGTTTTTCCTTGGTTTCCTAGGGTATCATTCACTGATTTATTTAATTCTTAAAACTTTCTGTTATACTTCTCATCCATTTCTATAAGGGTATCATTCACTGATTTATTCAGTTCTTCAAACTTTCTGTTATACTACTCTTCCATTTCCATAAGGGCATTTTTTACATGCTGTTTAAGGATGTCAATCAGTTTCATAGATTCCATTTTTTCTACTTCTTCTTGATTAAGGTGTTCATGTCCTCCTGTTGTGGGGTTGCTGGGTTCTGGTGGTTTCATGATGTTTTTCAGATTGTTGGGTGAATTCTTGCATTGGCGCCTGCCCATCTCTTCCTCCAAATGCTCCCCTAAGGATCTTCTTTTACAGGATCAGGTCTCCTTGCCCACTGATGTACCTTCCCAGTGATGGCACTCTCCCGTGATGGCTCTCTAGGTGCCCCAGTGATGGTTCTCCTGGTGCCAAGATCAGCTCTTTTTGGCTGGTTGGGTAGCTTGTAAACAAAGCGCCTACCCTGCTTGCTGCAGGTGGGCTATTGAGACAAAGGAATTCGCGCCCGCCTGACTGCCCTCCGGATTCGCCCCCAGCACCCTGACAGGCTGAGCTGGGTGATGTTATTTGCCCAGAGATGGCAGAGAGAGAGAAGTGGGGGAGGGTTCTGGATGCATGCTGGGTGAGGTAGGAAGAGAGAGGCAGTATTCAGGGGTACAGGCCCTGCAGGAAATAGTTCCTTGACCTGGGCTGCAGCCAACGTCAGAAACTCACTCACCCCGAGATGGTTCTCCTGGTGCCGAGATCAGCTCTCCTTGCTGGTTGGGTAGCTCGTAAACAAAGCGCCTACCCTGCTTGCTGCAGGCAGGCTACTGAGGACAAAGGAATTCCCGCCCATCTGGCTGCCCTCCGGATTCAGCCCCAGCGCCCAGACAGGCTGAGCTGGGTGATGTTATTTGCCCAGAGATGGCAGGGAGAGAGAAGTGGGGCAGGGTTCTGGATGCACGCTGGGTCAGGTAGGAAGGGAGAGGCAGTATGCAGGGGTATAGGCCCTGCAGGAAATAGTTCCTTGACCCGGGCTGCAGCCACGGGTCAGAAACTCACTCACCCCGAGATGGTTCTCCTCTACACAATCTTTCTTGAAAAAGATGGGAGAACTTGTCTTTTCAGAAATTCAGAACATTATGAAGGTTAATCATTAGGATTGAAATACTGCCTATAAATAAAAAAGTTGACTAGTTTGACACAGGAAAAGTCTGAGACATTGCTATATATGAAAAGTTGATTTTATTGGCAAAGGTGTGTGAGGCCCAAGATCTGATGTGAGGAAAGTAGGAGGATCACAGGAGGCTGGAAGGTCAAAGATTTCAAGGATCTCATGGCAGATAAGAGATACGGTATTAGGTCTAGGCAACCATATCCATGGAATTCAATGGAGAGAGTCATTGTCAGACACACAGATACATAGCAGCACTGTGGGCCTCATATGTTGGGCATAGACACACAAACAGACCACACACAGGCTGCGTGGAAGTGGGCACATAGACACACAATAAGCTGGCAAAGGCAAAATTAAAGGTTTATACAGAATTGCATAAAAGTATCATTCTTTAATTTAAACAAGTAGCTTGTCTGATATAAAAGGACAGGATAGAATCTGGATAATGGTTTAACAAAATATTGACTATGATCAATGTTTCTTATACTAAACAGTAGATTCATTGATAATTTTAAGATTGATTCCTGGACAATTGCCTTTGCTAAATTCAAAGGCCAAAAACAATGGTCTTTTCCCAGATCACTGCTACTATTTATGCACCTGTATCTTGCTAATGTTATAGCAAAAAATCCCTTAAAGGATTTTATGCTAAATTTTACAAATGGCTCTTCCAATGGAGGAAATGCATATATGGCTAACAATAATAAAAATTATGGAACATAACAAGGCTCCTTCAAAGCAACTCATAAAAGTTGCTAGCAGATCCTGATGCAAATGGATCTGGCTTGATGACACCAAGCTTACCTTTGATAAGACAAGGTGAAAAAGCCCTTGCAATGCATTATGAAAAGACCCGACCTGTATATATATTTGGGGTCGAGGATATGTTTGTGCTTTTTTCACAGAAAGAAAATAAATTCTGGACGTGATGTCGAGGCTGCGGACACAGAGGAGTTCCAGACTTCCAGAGGTGATTGAGGAGAGGTTCTTGGTCCGGTCTTCCCTGCCCCCAAGGAAAGGTGTGCCTGCTAACAAAACCAGCTACACCACTCTGCAGGGTGTCATCCTGCCTCCAGAGTCCAGGGAGACCCGGCTGACATAAGTGCCAGGATGTGCTTCATGTAGCTGAATCCAGCTCGCCTTACCCAGGTTCCCCCACCTGTCCTGGAGCACAAATGCTAAACGGCTTCTGCAGCTTGAACTCTGGTCTGCTTTGGAGCTGAGTTGCAGACTAAACATCAGACTGCTTTAAAGTTTCGGACACAGAACTCATTTTAATTAAAATATTAACCTCTCTTCACTTAAGAAGGGGCAAAATTGGGGGTTCCTGTCACTGTTGCTCAGAGACTGGAACTGGTGGTATTTGATAACAACAATGTATGTCATTGTACTTCTACTGAAATTGATCTAATGATATTTGTAACTGCTTATAGATGTTGGGAAAAGTTTGACACATGCTGTAAAGTGTTTGGGTTTAATGCATATGTTAAAAAATTTATATTTTGATCCCTTTTACACTGCCCCAATTTTTGGCAGGCAGCACACATAACTTTATGTGGAGTAGGCACTTAGGAAGGAGGACATACCATAGGCCAGACTAAAAGGTGAATACTGGGTTGGGAAAAAAGCCCTTTCTTCTTGTCTGGAGATGGAGTTATTGGTGCCAAAATTATATCATTATATCTTTTGTTTGAGGAGCTCCTCACAGTCTTTTCATTAATGATAGACGCAGCAGCCCAATGACGGGAGTTAGTGTGGATCCTCGCCTGAATAGCACACCATACAGAGGTTGTAGAAACCGGCTCAACATGGCATGGTACAGGTATGAGGGCGCTTTCCACATGGCCTAAGACAGGGTGCCCTGTGATCTGCTTACTTTAATCCTGCTAGATGCCTTTTATTTGAGGAGCTCCAAGGACGGGCGACTTATGGCAAGATAATCCCCCAACCTAAGGCAGGGCCCTGGGAACCCTAGGATGGGTAAGGGGGAAAGAAAAAAGGCTTAGTCCCCACTCAACCTAAGAATCATCAGGCACCCCTCTGTTCCCAGGAGAGGTAAATTGCTTCACCACTCGAGAGGAGGGTCTCTCCTTTTCTCAGTCCCTTCTCCTTTAGTTTGACACCATGGTTGACTCTGAGTGGTGCTCTCCACGTAATAACTACCTGCCTTTATATAAGAGAAAGGGGGATCTGTTGGGAGCCGTTTCCCCCTAAAAATCATTACAGGAACCATCACCCTGGGGAGACTGCAGGGAACCCCACACCCATAATTGTGCTAAGAATAGTTCTATTGCCCCACACCCAATTAAAGCTGTTAATGGAGAAAAATAAAATAAAATGGGAAAAAAGAAAAAAAAGTATCATTCTGCCCCTCCCCCAGAAAATTATGTAATGAATTACATCACTTTATTTTGGGGGACCCCAAATACCCATTGTGACATTTTATGCTGTTCTTAGATGTTCAATTTGGACATTCCAAAATGTCCTTTTGACCCATGAAAGATACCCATATCAGTTCCATGTTGTTTAAACATACATTAGCCCTTATAAACCTCTCTAAAATTCCACCCATTTTAGACAACAGGGGCTTTATCAAAGCAGACCAGTAAGAGTACTGTTTAGGTCCATAATTCATGGAACAATATGCAGAACAAGACTCACTGTGGTTAGTAGGTTTTTAGACCTTGTAGGTTTTGCTAGGCTTTAGGACTCAGTAGACTTTCAGACCCATCGCTGACTTTCTGGACTCTATAAGTTTCCCAAGCTCTCAGGCTCTGTAGGTTCTTTTTCACACTAAGGTCCACTATTAGCTCTCTAGGGTATGTAGGCCTTCCTACAGTCCCAATCTAATATACACATGGAACAGGGGAGTAGGGAAGGATATTTATGACTACTAGCCATTTAACACTTAATTCAGCCCACTGGCCATCTTGGCCAACATTAGTAAACAGCTGTACTGTTGCCACCTTCCAACTGGCTTTGTGGACTGTCTTAGGGTTTCTTTGGGTGTGAAGAGACACTGTGACCATGACAACCCTTTGAAAGGAAAATATTTAATTGGTGCTGGCTTACAGGTTCATTATCATCATGGCAGAAAGCATGGAGGCATGTACTCAGACATAGTGCTAGAGAGAGAGGTAGCTGAGAGTTCTACATGGCAGGCAGCAGGAAGAGATGGTGACACTGGGCCTGGCTTGGGTTTCTGAAACCCCAAAACCTACTGCCAGGGACACATTTCCCCCAACAAGACCACACCTCCCTATAGTTTCACTCTTTATGAGCCTATGGGGGCAATTTTTATTCAAACCACCACACTCCAATCCCTTGCCTCCACAAGCTTGCAGCCATTTCATAATACAAAAAGAATTCAGTCCAATTTCAAGTTTCCATGTCTATCAATCTCAAGCCCATTTAATAGTCCAAAGACTAACTAACATCTTGTTTGAGACTCATGGCGATCCCTTAAATGTAATCCTCTATAAAATCAAAATCAAAACTCAGATCACATATTTCCAACATATAATGGTACAGGATATTTATTACTATTCCAAAAGAGAGGAAAAGGGAACATAGTGAGGAAATACTGGACCAAAACAAGACCAAAAACCATCTGGGCAAACTCCAAACTCTGCATTTCCGTGTCTAATGTCAAAGTGCTCTTTAGATCTCCAACTCCTTTTAGCTTTGTTAACTGCAGCACACTTCCCTTTCTTGGATTGGTCCCACTCACTCTCTGTTAGTAGCTCTCCTTGGCAGGTATCCCAGAGCTCTGGCATCTCCAACATTTTAGGGTCTCCAAGGCAATCCAGGCTTCGTTTTCACAGCTTCACACAATGCCCTCTTTAGGACTCCATACAGGGACACCCCTGCTACACACTGGGCCTGAGCAGATTTTCTTAGACATGGAGGGAGATTCCCAACTCTCCCTTTTTTATTCTTGACTCGAAAACCAGAAACACGTGGCTGAAGTGGCCAAGTTCTGTTGCTTGCTGGGACTGGAACATGGTCCCCTCGTTCAAACACATTTTCATCAGCTTTCTGTTTTCAATGGTTTCTTTCACTGCCTAAGACTGTCTATTCTGGAACTCGACCTGTAGACCACACTGGCCTTAAACTCAGAGATCTGCCTTCCTCTGCATGCTGAATGCTAGGATTAAAGGTGTGTGCAACAACGCCAGATCCTAAGTTTTTCTTTAATTCTTTTTTACAAGTTGGGCACTTATGTGGGTGAAATCCTGCCCTAAGGTCACAAATCCCTTTATTCCACTCAGCATCAGGTTTTATTTAATTTCTTTACTTCCTGGAAAACAAAACTTAATTCCATTAATCTCTTTGATGCTCTTTTTCTCCTCAAATGGCACATTTTGTATTTTTCTTTCCTCATTCAACTTGCTCCTTTTTATTATAGATCTGTATAATAATGGCTACTAATAATCAAGTAACACAGTCAACAGTAGGCTGTCTGGAAATCTCTGCCAAAACTGCTAATCAGTTTAGCCTCATGTAGATTTTTTTGGACAAGGGCAGAAAGCAGCCACATTCTTTGCCAAAATATCACAAGAGGGACCTCAAGGCCACATATTAAAATTCTTCTCTGAAACGTCTTGAGCTGGGCCCCCACAGTTCAAATTACCCTTAGGACCACTGTCTTCCATGCTACTAATAATACGGCCGATGGAGTAACACTTAAAGCATTTAACTGCTTTCATAATCTGACATCCCAAAGTCTACATTCCTCTAAACAAAAGCATGGTCTGGCCTATCTCAGCAATACCCTGGTCCCTGGGACTAGCTTCTGTCTTAGGATTGTTGTTGTGAAGAGAAACCATGACCTCAGCAACTCTTAAAAAGGAAAACATTTAATTGGCACTGGTTTACAGGTTTAAAAGTTTAGCCCATTATCTCATGGTGGGAAACATAGTAGCTTGAAGGGAGACATGGTGCTGAAGAAGAAGCCAGGAGTTCTACATTCAGATCATCAGATAATAGGAAAAGAGAGTGCCTCTGGGCCTGGTTTGGGCTTGCAAAACCCTAAAATCCACCCCCAGTGATATACTTTACTTCCTCCAAGAAGGCCACATCTACTCCACCAAAACCACACCTCCCAATATTGCCACTCCCCATGGGGTCATTTTCATTCAAATTACCACATGTCCCTACTGAAACTAGCAGTATACTAGACATCTTTTAGTGAGTCCATATCGTGTGAGTGTGTGTGTGTTCATGCGTGTGTGTGGTGTGTGTGCATATTTGTGTGTATGTATTGCTGTTCTGTGAAGGCCCAAAAAATGTGAGCCTATTTCCACTTTGTCTCAAGGTCAGAGAGTTTTAGCTTGTTCAAAGTTGTTGAAAACAAATCTGGCTACACACCTTGACCTAGAGTGTGGTTACTTGGTATTTTGATGTTCCATACAGGTATATCCATTCCACCTTGACAAAAGGTCAGGAAATTCAAACATACTTCTGCTCCTTCTTTTGAATTAAGAGGTTTGGCTGCCATCAGGATATTTGAGGTAGGGTGGGTTCACTGCCTAAACAACAGAATATTTTTCTCATGAATTAATGACTTGATGTATCAGTTTATTGAAGTAAGTAACTGTTCTAGTTGTCCTTTACATCATTTTAAAGCAGTTTTTTCCTTTCTCCCTTTTGTATTGGAGTATAAAATTGTAGGGAAAATAAAATGTGGGCAAATTTCAGTATTCACTGGAACTCCCTTCTAGCACTAACCTATGCTTTTGTTTTATTATTTTCACTCACATCTTCATTCTCTTATTTTTTTTATCCTCATGCCCAACCCTTTTAAGTGTTATACTTGTCAAAACTAATCTCTGACACTGTTCCAAAGATTTCTTGTAACTCTGTTTTTAGGAAACCATTTAGCATCCCCTTTCAGATAAGCTAGCCCCTTGTACTAAAGAAGAGGCATTCACTTGTCGTCCCCATAATTTTCGAACAGTCCCCAAAGAACCTCTCAGACTCACAACTACAAATGCAAAATCTGTATGAGAAAGGGAAAGAAAAAGCATACATCAACAATGAAATAGTATACAGTAACCACCTTGGGTTCTTACCAGGACACATGCGATCCAGATGTGCCCATCCAGATGTTTGTTTCCAGATGTTTGTTTAGAAATGTTCGTTTCCAGATGTGCAATCCAGACCTTATGTTCAGATTGCGATCCAGGAGTGCCCATAAAGATTTTCGTTTCCAGATGTGCAATCCATACCTTCATTTTCAGATGTGCGATCCAGATGTTCATTTCCAGGCGTGATGTTCATTTCCAGATGTTTGTTTCCAGATGTTCTTTTCCAGATGTTCATTTCCAGATGTGCAATCCAGACCTTCATTTCCAGATTTGCGATCAAGATGTGCACTTCCATGTTCATTTCCAGACGCCCAATCCAGATGTTCATTTCCAGATGTTCAATCCAGACCTTCATTTTCAGATTGCGATCCAGATGTGCCCATCCAGATATTTGTTTCCAGATGTTTGTTTTCAGATGTTCGTTTCCAGATGTGCAATCCAGATGTTTATTTCCAGATGTGCGATCCAGAAGTGCCCATCAAGATGTTCGTTTCCAGACGTGCAATCCAGACCTTCATTTTCAGATGTGCAACCCAGATGTTCATTTCCAGATGTTTGTTTCCAGATGTTCGCTTCCAGATGTGCAATCCAGACCTTCATTTCCAGATGTGCGATTAAGATGTGCACTTCCATGTTCATTTACAGACGCCAAATCCAGATGTTCATTTCCAGATGTGCAATCCAGACCTTTATTTTCAGATGTGTGATCCAGATGTGCCCATCCAGATGTTTTTGTTTCCAGATGTTTCTTTCCAGATGTGCAATCCAGATGTTTATTTCCAGATGTGCAATCAAGATATGCCCATCCAGATGTTCGTTTCCAGATGTTTATTCCGATCCAGATGTTCATTTCCAGATTGCAATCCAGATGTGTATTTCCAGATGTGCCGTCCAGATGTTCATTTCCAGATGTTCGGCTCCAGTTGCAATCCAGATGTTCGCTCCAGATGTGCAATCCAGATGTTCAGCTCCAGATGTGCAAACCAGATGTTCATTTCCAGATGTGCTTTTCAGATGTGCAAACCAGATGTTCATTTTGATATTTTTCACTGCAACCTCCTTTTGCTACTTTCTTCTTTAATTATTTTTTCTTCTTTAATTATTTTTGTTATAATCATACACACACGTGCACACTGCTTCTGGAACAATCTGATTCTCCCTTTCTTAGCAGCCAGTGACAGCCTGTAGCTCTTCGGCTAGGGGCAGGAGCTTGTGAAATTCCAATCTGCCCAGTATAGTGACCACTTCGGTCTGCATGTGGTCACTATACAGATCTTATATAAGGGGCCATATTATTGAGATTTCATGGGTACAGCCTCCCTGTCATATATAGAAGTCACTTATCTCAGAGCAGGAATCCTGGTCCCCTGGCTCTTACAATCTTTCCACGTTCTGTTGTTTCTTAAACCTTGGGTATAGAGACTGTGTTATACATGTTCCAATTTTGGGATCAACCTAGCCCTGGACCCAGCAATACCACTCTTGGGAATATATCCAACAGAGGCTTTATTATACAACAATAGTGTATGCTCTACTATGTTCATAGCAGCATTGTTTGTAATAGCCAGAACCTGGAAACAACCTAGATGCCCCTCAATTGAAGAATGGATGAGGAAAATATGGAATATATACATATTAGAGTACTACTGAGCAGTAAAAAACAAAGACTTCTTGACGTTTGCAGGCAAATGGATGGAAATAGAAAACACTATCCTGAGTGAGGTAAGCCAGACCCCAAAAACAGGAACGTGTGATGTACTCACTCATATTTGGTTTCTAGCCATAAATAAAGGACATTGAGCCTATAATTTGGGTTCTTAGAGAAGCTAAATAAGAAGGAGAACCCAAAGAAAAACATATAGGCATCCTCCTGAATATTAACCTTCATCAGGCGATGAAAGGAGGCAGAGACAGAGACCCACATTGGAGCACCGGACTGAAATCTCAAGGTCCAAATCAGGAGCAGAAGAAGAGAGAGCATGAGCAAGGAACCCAGGACCGCGAGGGGTGCACCCATACACTGAGACAATGGGGGTGTTCTATCGGGAACTCACCAAGGCCAGTTGGCCTGGGTCTGAAGAGCGGACAGTGAGGAGTACTGAGACCTCAAGACAAGGGCAGTGGGTTTTGATCCTACTGCACATATTGGCTTTGTGGGAGCCTAGGCAGTTTGGATGCTCACCTTACTAGACCTGGATGGAGTTGGGTGGTCCTTGGACTTCCCACAGGGCAGGGAACCCTAATTGCTCTTTGGGCTGACGAGGGGGGGACTTGATTGGGGGAGGGGGAGGGAAAGGGGAGGTGGAAGTGGGGAAGAGACAGAAATCTTAAATAAATAAATAAGTAAATAAATAAATAAAAGAAAAAATCAGTAGCGCTCCTATGGACAAATGACAAATGGACTGAGAAAGAAATTAGGGAAACTATACCCTTCACAATGACATTGAGTAATATAAAATATCTTTGGGGTAACTAACCAATCAAGTCAAAAATTTGTATGGTAAAATTTCAAGTCTTTGAAGAAAGAAACTGAAAATATCAAAAGACAGAAAACCATTCCACACTCATGGATTGACAGGATTAATATAATAAAATAACCAGGTTATTAGAAGAGATTTATAGATTCAATGCAATATCCACCCAAAATCCAACAACACAATTCTTCACATGGAAACCTACTATAGAATAAGCTTCATCTTTCAGGGTTTATTTATTTTTATTTTATGTGCATTGGTGTTTTGCCTGCAATTATTTCTTTGTGAAGGTGTCAAATCTCCTGAAACTAGAGTTATAGACAGTTAAGCATTACCATTGCTCAGAATTGAACCTGGGTCCTCTGGAAGAGCAGCTAGTGCCTTTAACTGCTGAGTTATGGCTCCAGCCCTGAAGCTTCTTAATATTTATACATAGGTGAAAGAAATATAAATGGAATCCTCAAAAATGGGGAGCAAAAGGTTCAGATGAAGCTACTAGTTCTGAGATTAGAATACATCTAATTAAGTTGTTGGTCAAATGGCCCCACGGAAACTTCCAAACAATGCAGGCTATTGCCAAGGAAATTGGTTGCTCTCCACAAAATGATGGTAAGGTCCTACAAAAAGACAATACTTCCTACCTCATTAAACCTGGAGAAGTCGAGCTGGTACCTAACCAGAGCCTTCATCCCTACTAATGAGAGTTTGTAGTATTAGAAAATACTCTGCATGCTACCAGAGGAGAAAGGTAGTCACAATCTGGCTAGAAATCCAGTGATCTACAATGGTGACCTGCCTGCAGGATGTACTGGTACAGTAGTGGTACAGATGTGGGAGAAGCAATCATTCTCAGTAATCACTCTCTGATTTGGTTTTAAGGCCCACTCCTCAAGATGGAACCTATATGCCCTCTAGACACAACACAACTGATGTACATATGAACTCACAGAGTGTGTGTTTTCTGCTTTTTTATTATGGTTTCTTTTCTTTGCCTGTTTATTTCCTATAGAGAGGGAGAATGCAGGCATAGAATTGTGTAAATAGGGAGGTAGGGAGTATATGGGAGGAGTTGGGGGAGAATAAACCATGATCAGAATATATTTTATAAAAAAATATTTTCAATAAAAAAGATTTTCTAAAAATTTCATTTATGTTTTTGTTAATCTGAATCTATATTTTATTAGACTCTTGGGTTACTTGGTTTTCTTATTGTGGGGGAATAATCTAAAACCAACAGACTTTTCACAAACTCTGACTGACCATGCAAGAATCATACAGATAATCTTCCAGGGATCCTCCAGCCTTCAATCCACACCTGTTCTGAGGGTTTAGGTTTGTGAGACAGAGGCATTATTGCCTTCTCCTTGTGTATCAGTAACTCTAGTCACAATGGACATGACTGGTCCCTGGGATTGCCATTACAATTACTACTTAGAGAAGAGACAGGAAATTGTACCATTAGAGAAGTCTCTGCTATGCTCTCTCATACTCAATCTTCTGACTCTAACGATGATCTTTAATTTCCAGATGTGCGATCCAGATGTTCGATCCAGATGTTCGTTTCCAGATGTTCTTTTCCAGATGTGCAATCCAGACCTTTATTTCCAGATGTGCGATCCAGATGTGCATTTCCAGACGTTTGTTTCCAGATGTTCATTTGCAGATGTGCAATCCAGACCTTCATTTTTCAGATGTGCGATACAGATGTTCATTTCCAGATGTTTGTTTTCAGATGTTCGTTTCCAGATTTGCAATTCAGACCTTCATTTCCAGATGGGCGATCCAGATGTGCACTTCCATGTTCATTTCCTGATGCCAAATTCAGATATTCATTTCCAGATGTGCAATCCAGACCCTCATTTCCGGATTGGGATCAAGAAGTGCCATCCAGATGTTTGTTTCCAGATTTGCAATCCAGACCTTCATTTTCAGATGTGGATCCAGATGTTCATTTCCAGATGTTTGATTCCAGATGTTCGTTTCCAGATGTTCGTTTCCAGATGTGCAATCCAGACCTTCATTTACAGATGTGCGATCAAGATGTGCACTTCCATGTTCATTTCCAGACGCCCAATTCAGATGTTCGTTTCTAGATGTGCAATCCAGACCTTCATTTTCATATGTGCCATCCAGTTGAGCCCACCCAGATGTTCGTTTCCAGGTGTGCAATCCAGATGTTTATTTCCAGATGTGCGATCCAGAAGGGCCCATCCAGATGTGCGTTTCCAGAAGTGAAATCCAGATCTTCATTTTCAGATTGCGATCCAGATGTTTGTTTCCAGATGTTCATTTCCAGATGTGCAATCCAGACCTTCATTTTTAGATATGCGATCCAGATGTTCATTTCCAGATGTGCAATCCAGACCTTCATTTTTAGATGTGTGATCCAGATGTGCCCATCCAGATGTTTTTTCCAGTTGTTCATTTCCAGATGTTCGTTTACAGACCTTCATTTCCAGATGTGAGATTCAGATGTGCACTTCCATGTTCATTTCCAGAAACCCAATCCAGATGTTCATTTCCAGATGTGCAATCCAGACTTTTATTTTCAGATGTGCGATCCAGATGTGCCCATCCAGATGTTTGTTTCCAGATGTTCATTTCCAGAAGTTCGTTTCCATATGTGCAATCCAGATGTTTATTTCCAGATTTGCGATCCAGAAGTGCCCATCTAGATGTTCGTTTCCAGACGTGCAATCCAGACCTTCATTTTCAGATGTGCGATCCAGACGTTCGTTTCCAGATGTTTGTTTCCAGATGTTCATTTCCAGATGTTCGTTTCCAGATGTGCAATCCAGACCTTCATTTCCAGATGTGCGATCAAGATGTGCACTTCCATGTTCATTTCCAGATGCCCAATCCAGATGTTCATTTCCAGATGTGCAATCCAGACACTCATTTTCAGATGTGCGATCCAGATGTGCCCATCCAGTTGTTTGCTTCCAGATGTTTGTTTCCATATGTTCATCTCCAGATGTTCGTTTCCAGATGTGCAATCCAGACCTTCATTTCCAGTTGTGCGATCAAGATGTGCACTTCCATGTTCATTTCCAGATGCCCAATCCAGATGTTCATTTCCAGATGTGCAATCCAGACACTGTTGAAATAGCAGCGGCGGGGCTGCGTCCCCAACACCCCAGCCGCTTCCACGTGGCTAGCTTATGCCCGAAATAACAACACACATACTGTATTCATTTAATTACTGCTTGGCCCATTTCTATCATGACTCTTCTAGGCTAACTCTCGCACCTGGACTAACCCATTTCTAATCATGTTAGTAGCACCATGAGGTGCGCTTACCGGGAAGATTCTAGCCCACGTCCACCTTGGTTCTGAGCTTCATCGAGAGTGCCTCAGAGAGCAGAGCTATCCTGTCTGCCCGCTAGACAGGAGCATGGTGTCTCTCTCTGAGGCGTCTGGCTCTGAGCGGAGCTGCATGCTTTCTCCCTCACTTCCTGTTCCTCCTCGCATTTTCTTCTGTTTACTCCACCCACCTATGTTCTAACCAATGGGGCCAAGCAGTTTATTTATTGCTTAGCCAATGAAATCAACAGATTGATATATGACACTCCCACATCACTTCCCCTTTTTCTGTTTAAACAAAAAGGAAAGGCTTTAACTGTAACATAGCAAATACAATATTACCTAAGCAAATAAAAAGTGAACAATTTTCAAAACTCTAGAAATGACAGAGACACCTCTCTGCCTGTACAGTCACCCAAAGTTCCTCTGTACTGTTGGGGCATCCATCTTCGGCCTACAGGCCCATAGTTTCCAGCAGACTTTTCCACAAAGCAGGAACTTTCAAAGGCAGTCACTATCTGCTTGTCCCGAAGAGTGTCTTGCAGACTCTTTCATGAATCAGGAACCCCGAAAGATCATCTCACCTTTAGGCAAGTTCAGTAGTCCTCTCTCTGCGGGTTCTCTGTGTCCAGTTTATGCAATAGTCCAGGCAAGAGCAGTTTTCTTGCCCAAATGGCTATCAAACTCCATAAGGATCCTCTTCGATGCCCATCTTCCTCTTGAAGTAAATTAGTGCTGCCAGGAGCAGAGTGTCTCATTGTCATGAAAAGTCCTAAGTTATTAAAACATTAAATAGCATATTCCATAGTCTTTGAAAGATATGAAGAATGCCTATCTGATATATATCCATGCACATCTAGAAAATCTAACATGACTACAAACTTAATTGTTATAGATGATTATTAACAGCCTATATGCATTACATTTTTAAGTGAACTATACAATCACAATACCTTAATCAAGATCAGAAATACAGATACATATAACAAAATTGACCTTAAATCTCTATCAATAAAGCAACATCTATACTAATGCAAATTATTCATACCTATATCATATCCCCCTTTAAATGTAAAGGAACATTTATAAACCATATTTGGGAACATGGGCGCAGTTTTTTCTCTCTGAACTGCTTCCTGCTGAATGGGGGCGTTGTTAATTAAGTCTTTCATGGTATAACCTGTGTGCTAGTTTCATTTCAGTTGGCAGTTGAGTGAAGCAATTTTCTGAAGATGTTCACAGCAACCCTTCAGGAGGGCGTGGTCCATCATACCATATTGGAATAGAAGAAATGAACAGGGTCTCATCCTCTGTGAAAACAAAACAAGAAACTCCTTTCCAAAGTATCATGTCCTTAGATCCAAATTTCAAAGTAAAGGCATTTCCAAAATATCTATGTTCAGCAGCATTTATAAACAAATATCTTTTAGCAGCTTTTGCTCCTTCCTCAGCATTCAAACAATTCAAAGAGAGCATAATAGCATACAGTATCAAGATTCTCTGTGTATTTTCCATCTTTGTACGCTTTATTTTAACCTCTATTTCATTTATTTTTACTTTTATTTTATATTCTCTGTATCTTTGTCCTGGAATAATTTTGTAGACCAGGCTGTCTTTGAACTCTCAGAGATCCGCCTGTTTCTGCCTCCCAGGCACTGGGATTAAAGGTGAGGTGTATGTTTCTACACCTTGAACTCACAGAGATCTGTTTGTCTCTGCCTTCTAGGCACTGAGATTAAAGGCATGTTCTACCACACCTTGAAGTCACAGAGGTCAATCTCCCTCTGCCTCCCAAGTGTTGGGATTAAAGGCGTGTACTACCACACCCAACTACTTTCTTTCTTCCTTTTTAATTGTTTTTTACTTTATGAACTTCAACTTTTAGTCTGCATATATTTTCAACACACTGTAAATTATTTAGAAATTTTCTTTGTCTTTGAATCTCTCTTTACTGTATATCTCTCTTTTTCTGACCACACGAGCCTTTAATTTACCAAGCAAAATCAGTAGGACTAAAGCCGTGGCTTTGCCAGCTAGATCCAGTCCATTCCTTAGCTTTCCGCCATTCCAACCTTGTGGCTGAGGTACTGGCCAGAGCCGCTTTCAGTGCCACAACTCTACAGTGTTTCAAGGTCCTTGACAGCTTCCACAGCCTGCGCTTGTAAACAGCATGACCCGCCCGCGTAAAAGAGTCAGAGTTTGCCCAGGCAGGACAGCCCAGAAAACGGACATTTTTAAACGGCACAGCTTTTTTCCTGCTACGGCTGAAAACCGAAAAGCATGCGTTCAGCTTTTCGTCAACACCGTTTAAGTGATTCGTGGCAGGACCTCTTAATGAGCTGCAGGGTTTTGCAGCTGAAGCTGAGTCAGGAAGCCTCTCTCAGATGAGAGCGCTTGATTGCCTCTAGCAAGCAGACCCGAGAAACTGCTGCTACCAAGAAAACATGCTTTACTCTTTCCCAAGCTTTTTCAGGCTTTTAGTGGATTCAGTTATCCTCACGTTGGGCAGCCATCTGTTGAAATAGCAGCGGCGGGGCTGCGTCCCCAACACCCCAGCCGCTTCCACGTGGCTAGCTTATGCCCGAAATAACAACACACATACTGTATTCATTTAATTACTGCTTGGCCCATTTCTATCATGACTCTTCTAGGCTAACTCTCGCACCTGGACTAACCCATTTCTAATCATGTTAGTAGCACCATGAGGTGCGCTTACCGGGAAGATTCTAGCCCACGTCCACCTTGGTTCTGAGCTTCATCGAGAGTGCCTCAGAGAGCAGAGCTATCCTGTCTGCCCGCAAGACAGGAGCATGGAGTCTCTCTCTGAGGTGTCTGGCTCTGAGCGGAGCTGCATGCTTTCTCCCTCACTTCCTGTTCCTCCTCGCATTTTCTTCTGTTTACTCCACCCACCTATGTTCTAACCAATGGGGCCAAGCAGTTTATTTATTGCTTAGCCAATGAAATCAACAGATTGATATATGACACTCCCACATCAAGACACTCATTTTCAGATGTGCGATCCAGATGTGCCCATCCAGTTGTTTGCTTCCAGATGTTTGTTTCCGGATGTTCGTTTCCATATGTGCAATCCAGATGTTTATTTCCAGATGTGCAATCCAGAAGTGCCCATCCAGATGTTCGTTTCCAGGCATGCAATCCTGACCTTCATTTTCAGATGTGCGATCCAGATGTTCATTTCCAGATGTTTGTTTCCAGATGTTCGTTTCCAGATGTTCGTTTCCAGAAGTGCAATCCAGACCTGCATTTCAGATGTGCGATCAAGATGTGCACTTCCATGTTCATATCCAGACACCCAATCCAGATGTTCATTTCCAGATGTGCAATCCAGACACTCATTTTCAGATGTGTGATCCAGATGTGCCCATCCAGATGCTTGTTTGTTTCCAGAGGTTCGTTTCAAGATGTGCAATCCAGACCTTCATTTTCAGATGTGCGATCCAGATGTTCATTTCCAAATGTTTGTTTCCAGATGTCCGAGACATGGACTTCATCCACGAAGGTCAGGGCCCCATCCTGGTGGGCCACATCACACAATTCCTCCAGAGGACAGATTGTACCTTAGAAAATCCCAGGGAAAAAGAGTAGGAAATCATAACTCTTCCCTAACTCCATTTCCTAGATGGAATTTTCTTCTCATTTAAGTTTACTTTGACTTAGAAAAAACGTGTTATAGCCGGGGAGGACGCTGTCTGCCCTCATTTGGGAGTATGTCTAGTATCAACCACTTGAACCCTAGCCATACCCCAGTCCTTCATGTTTGTGTTCCGCCCCACCTCATGTATTTATCCATTCTGTCATCATTTTTACTTTATTTTGACAATGTTGTTTCTATCATTTTTAACCTCTCTGCTGCCCCCACCCCTTCTGGGCTTATCCATTGCTGTATAGAGGTGGCAGTGGCCTGTATTATACCTGTGTTTAACTTGACAATAGTCGATGTCTGCTCTAATTGACTGCAGTCCTCACCGCAGAGCCACTCACCCCCTTGGTCAGCTACAGTTGATAACCCTTCAGCATTTTCTCCCCTGGCCCTCTTTGTTTCTGTCTTTGTGGATTTCTGTCACTATCTTCTTTTTTTCTGTCCATGTTGGTTTCTGTTTTTCTGTCTCTGCCTTTCTCTTCTCCTACCTCTGCTCCTCACTTTCTCATCTCCTTACTTCCTCATCTTTTCCTCAGTGTGTTCCTTTCTACTTCAGGTTTTCTCTGGACCCTCGTATTTCATTCCAAGTGTCTTTAGATTTCTGCGTCATTGAGTTTCTTGTGTCTCTGTGAGTGTAGTTTTTCTCTGAGGAACCTCTCCTTCCAGATCTGTCACAATGTACCAAATCAGAAGCTATATCAAGTCTCTTCCATTTTCCCTACCTATTTACTGTTTCCATGCTATTTAGATGTCATCTAGATAGACTTTGTGGCCATTCTTACTATTCTAAGACCATACTTCTGCTCCCTGGAAATTGCTGAGGTAAAGGAAGTTGGAATACAGAAGAAACTTTTTCAGATGGAAGCAGGGGCCCTGGACCAGGATTAAAAAGTATAATGGGGGGAGAAGGTAGCAAAGCATAAGGGACAACCAACAATAGGAGATGGAACTTGAGACAGGGCACTTTGATGATTCTGGTATCATTTCAGAAGCAGAAACCCACATCTAGAATTGACAGAATAGGCAGGTTCCACCAAAAAATGAGGAGCAGTTCATTTGCAAGTGTAAGTAGTGTGATTGCAGCCCATCAGAGAAATGCAAATCAAAACAACTCTGAGATTCCATCTTACACCTGAAAGAATGGCCAAGATCAAAAACCCTGATGACAACTTATGCTGGAAAGGATTGGGGTAAAGGGAACACTCCTGCATTGCTGGTGGGAGTGCAAACTGGTACTGCCCCTTTGGATATCAGTAAGGTGGTTTTTCAGAAAATTAGGAAATAACCCACCTCAGGACCCAGTAACACCACTTTGGGGTATATATACCCAAAGGATGCTCAATCATACCACAAGGACATGTGCTCAACTATGTTCTTAGCAACATTGTTTGTCATAGCCAGAAACTGAAAACAACCAAAATGACCCTTGACTGAAGAATGGGTAAGGAAAATGTGGTACATTTACACAATGGAGTACTACACAGCAGAAAAAAAACCAATGACATCTTAATTTGCAGGCAAATGGATGGATCTAGAAAACATCATATTGAGTGAGGTAACCCAGACCCAGAAAGACAAATATTATATGTACTCACTCATAAGTGACTTTTAGACATAAAGCAAAGAAATCCAGCCTATAATACACAATCCCAGAGAACCTAGACAACAATGAGGACTCTAAAAGAGACATACATGGATCTAATCTACATGGGAAGTAGAAAAAGACAAGATCTCCTGAGTAAATTGGGGGCCATGGGAGAGGGTAGAAGGGGAGGGGAGCAGAGAAAAATGTATAGCTCAATAAAGAAAAACCTTGCACTAGGAGCTGGTGAAATGGCTGAGCAAGTGACAGTGCCTGCTGCACAGCCTGGTGACCTGATAGATTTGCAGAACCAAGATGAAGAGTGAACCAGCTTCACAAAGGTGCCCTCTGACCTCCACATGGGCACCCACATAAACATCATACACAATAGTAATAAATACACATTTTTAAAACTTGCTCAAGCTAATAGTTATGCTAGTATTCTAACGTGGACTGTTTGTGAGTGATGTTTATAGTGTTGTGGTTATAGAAATCAGGAAATAGTGAGGATTCTCTCATTTCATTTGGAAAAGTGGCACCTTGACATAAAATGAGGACCTCTACCTTAAATAAATCTGGAAACAGATACCTAAAACACATAATTTCTCGTGCACAGAACCAGCAATAGATAGCTCTGGGCCTCATTTCAATTACAGTAAGAGAAGAGGTGAGAAGCTGGGCGGTGGTGGCGCACGCCTTTAATCTAAGCACTTGGGAGGCAGAGGCAGGCAGATCTCTGTAAGATCAAGGCCAGCCTGGACTACAAGAGCTAGTTCCAGGACAGGCTCCAAGCTACAGAAAAACCCTGTCTCAAAAAAAAGGAAGGAAGGAAGGAAGGAAAGAAGAAAATAAAGTCATTCATTTCTGTTAAAGTGTAGTAAATGGAATGACTGCCATTGCCTATAATTCTACAACCAGACATTTTACCCTGGAGAATATTGGGGCTCAGAGAGTTTCAAAATTCCCCAATTTCATGCAGATAATATGTGTCAAAGATTGAATTTTAATCCAAATCTGTCTGACTTGAAAACCTATTTTGACTCCAGTGTTTCCTAGTGGACCATGGAATCCTCGGCAAGAGTTTGTAAAATTTGCCACTGCAGAGGACAGACACCTCCATGACTGACTTGCATATCATTCCTAATGGGAAGAGTGTCGTGCAGGGAAATAAGAGTTATGTAGCCTAGTAAGAAAATAATCATTTTACCATCAAATTGATGAAGCACTAAGGCAAACTTTGATGTTCTGTGTGGACTTTGTTTCTTTGTATATTAGAATGTAATAGCTTGTACTATCCTTCCTCCCACAAGAAAACCCACAGAATCAACTAATCTAGCTCATAGGAACTCACAGAGACTGAACAAACAACCAGAGAGCCTGCATGAGACTGAGCTAGGGACTCTGCATATCTGTGACAGCAGTATAGTTTGGTCCTTTTGTGGGACTCCTAACAGTGGGAGTACGGGCTGTCCCTAATGCTTTGGCTGGCTTTTGGGAACCTGCTTTTCATACTGGGTTGCCTTGCCCAGCCTTAATACAAGGTGTGGAGGGTGTTTAGTTCTACAACAACTTGATATGACATGCTTTGTTTCTTTCCATGGGAGGCCTGCTGCTTTCTGAACAGAAACAGAGGAGTGGATTGAGGGGTGCAGAGAGGGTAAAGAGGAGGGAATAGGAAGAGTGGAAGGGAGGAAGCTGCAGTTGGGATGTAAAATAAATAAATACATTTAATTAATAAAAAAGAATTTAATAGCTGCCTCTCCTTTTGCATTTTCTACCTGTATGACCTGTGACTCCTCTTGTTCATGTCTCAGTTTCTTCACCTAATAGTAATGATAATAATAGAACCTACTTCATAAAATCATCATGAGGATTTAATGAATTAATACATGTAAACTATGAATAACTGAATAGCATACTAAACACCATATGTTAGTTGTTATTATCATCATGTCTTTGTGAGATATTAGTACTAGTAAACATGCACCCATACACATACATACATACCATCCATGGAATGGACAGTCTCAAAGGCCACAATTTTGGGTGTCTTGGGATTGGACTTCTCAAGTAGTTTCTTCAGGTGGTCTGGGTCATTGTGCCTGAAGACAAACTTGGCTACACCACTATTGCGAATACCTTGGATCATGGAAGCATGATTGCCTGCATCTGAGTAGATCTCACACCCTGAGGAAGCAAATGTGTAACTGTTAAGCTTCTGTCTCATTCCCCCACTTTTACACTCCAGGTATGGCCTGGCAGGGGAAGAAAGACATGGACGCCTAGCCGTGGCCTCTGACTGTCTTGAGGGGAAAGAAAGTTCAGTTTCCCAGTAACTTTGAGTTTCACAATGACAGAGTTTAGTTCATTCTTCCTGACACTTGAAAAATCAAAGCTTGGAAAAGGATTAGCAGAGAATGCTTGTAGTCTCAGACCTTGCTACTAGACTCTCTCTGATCTAGATGACATTTCCTCCTTTTCCAGGTAGCTCCATCTGTTCATAATTACAGGGACAGATGCATATCAGGTTTCACTGTGAGAATCGTATGATCATGAACAGTTCACAGCTAAAAGAGCAGACAGTGACCACTTTACTGTACAGGGCACACGTTAAGCACCACAAAAGGGTTTTCTCCATGACATGAATGCAGAGATTCTTACTGGGCTATACTGGGAGGCTAGGGACGGGTGAAATGTGGGAAAGGGATCTGTCTGTTCCATAGAACCCTCAGTTTTCACAGACATCAAAGAACTCTGGTCTTTAATAAAATAAGGGACAACTTCTATTTGAGAAAAATAATCATGCTTTCTTCCAGGGCTTGACCTGCTTAGCTGGAAGTTTCTTGAGAGCAAAGTCCAAACCTTTTCATCCTTATATCCCTTGTTCCCAGTACAAGGTACATATAAAGCTATGGAAACATTTTTAGTGAGTGAATGCATAAACAAATGACTAATTTATAAGTTGAAATTTATCAAGTGGGAGAGTATGAGAGGCATGTCAAGAGATGACATCTTAGGATTTGGTTTAGTTAGAAGCTATGATGTGGAGTTTACATTTGATCCTAGGGGCAAGCGAGATCCATTAAAGAATTTTAAACAGGGAAAGAAGAAAGATAGATTTACATAAGGAAATATTGTTCTGAATATAGGAAGAACAGACTATAGGAAAGAACAAACCAAGAAAATAATGTTGGTTAGACGAGAATGTTGGTAGTAGAGAAATGAAAAGGTGTCGAATTGTACTGGTTGAGGAGGAGTAAAGAATTGATCCCGCCCCCAAGATGGTGACTTTATTTAGGGGTTTGGGATGACCTTAGAAGAAGTGTTCACAAAGTAGTGGTTACTTTTGAAGTGTGTAGTGAAATAGCATACAGCAAATCCAAACACTTCTCATGCATTGTGCCTCTTATGGGCAGGAGAGAGACCGACTGGTAGCTAGAGAGTGATGCGGAGCTTGAGGCGAGAGACTTAAACATATTGAAAGAGAGTGAGAGGCTGAAGATGTGGAGGGATCGAGGGATAGATGGATGGAGGCGGCGTGGGAAAGGGGACACACGCACGTGCATGTGCACATACATGGTCAGCAGTGGGATGGAAGGAGAAGTTACTGGATAAATAGTGGGCAATGACCAGCACACCAGTGGAAAAGACTAGTCAACAAGAAAAAGGGGCATGTCCTTTACTACTGTAGGAGGCAAAGAATGAGAGGAAAAGTGGAGGTGCATGTAAGTTGGCAGGTGCTTGTGGCTAGGAGTTGAGGATAATGCTATCTGGTGTTTTCTACTTTCAGTGTAGCAGGAGGTAAAGATGTCTGCTGAAAGGAGAAGAGATGGGGATCCGGCACAGTTGTCACAGACACTTGGAAAGATCTGAGGAGAGGTTAAGGAATGTGACATTTTAGTGGCACCTCTCTGAGGACTCATATAAGCCCAGGATTGGCATGGATGTGGAACATCGTGTCCATCTGAGATTCAGACTGATAGAAGGCATGTGAGGGGAAAGCGTGGACTAGAGAGTGGAAAGGGAGAAGATGGCTTCTAGCACATAGTTGAAGGACTGCCTCTAGGCAAAAGGGAAGAAACATATTTCACAATGCAGGGAAACAATGAAGAAATATTGGTGAACAGATAGGTTTATGGTTGCATGTCAATAAGTAAGGAAAGCTATTTGGTGGTTTCTGCATTATTTTTGTAAGACCTGGGTTATATATTAAGAGTGAAGGGTGGAGGTACAGGTTTTGCAGAAACGTTTTTAAAGCTCCGTGGAGACAAAAGACTATGTGTATTAGAGATGGTAAATTTATGGTGTTACTGTTCTGTGAGGTCAGGCACTAGCTATTCCCTGATGCTGGCCGTCAATCTAGGTGTGGTAGGAGTGAAAGCAGAGGGATAATCACCCACTCCTAAGTATGCATGGCAGGTGAAAGGGAAGAGCAGAAGAAGCAAGTGAGCCCAAAATAGAGGAGGCAGCAAGTGAGACCGGATGCTCTAGTGCAGGACACCAGCCTCGAACAAATCTCAGGCCTTGCACTCACCTGGCAGAAGCTTGGCCAGTGTAAAGAGAGTAGAATCATTGGCCACAAAACAGGAGGAGAAGAGCAGGGCTGAGTCCTTCCGGTGCAGCTCAGCCAGCTCCTGTTCAAGTTCTACGTGGAACTTGCTGGTACCTGAGATATTGCGAGTACCACCACCTCCAGCTCCATGATTCTTCAGGGTCTCCCTGACCCCGAGGAAACAGAAGACAAAGAAAAACAAAAACAAACCTTGTTAGGTGCTGAGCGAATATGAAACCCTTCTTTAATGTGGTCAATGTTAACTTAAGTAGTCCTGGATAAATGGTGCCCTTTGTGAGCAAGTAAACCAGTGGGTCTCAACCTTCCTAATGCCGAGACCCTTTAATACAGTTCCTCATGTTGTGGTGATCCCCAACCATAAAATTATTTTTGCTGCTACATCATAACTGTAATTTTGCTATTGTTACAAATTGCAATGTGAATATCTGGTATGTAGGATGGTCATAGGCAAACACTGTGGAAGGGTTTGTTCAGGCCAAAAATGAGTCATGACCCACAGGTTGAGAACTGCTGAAGTGGGGGAAAGAACGGGAAAGGTAGAGATGGAGATAGAACTAGATACAGCTTGAGTGGTTTGGAAAAGCTAAGGAAGTTCTCCCCCCCCCGCCCCATCTCTCTCTCTCTCTCTCTCTCTCTCTCTCTCTCTCTCTCTCTCACACACACACACACACACACACACACACACACACACACAAACACACCCCATTCTAGATCATAGACACTCAGGGAGCCTTTTTTTTTCGTTTCCATTATCATCCTGCACACCAGACAAACAGTAGTTTAGAGAGTGATGTGTTGACTGACTGAGTTTGTATCTGAGGCATAGATGGATGTACTGGGAAGACCTTGTACAAAAGAGATGCTGCTGGAACCAAGGTGTCCACTGCTCGCATGGCTCCAGATCTTTAGACGTGCCCGCCCCACAGCTCATAGTGCATACTCTGCTACTCACTGTATGGCCTGCAAGACACGAGCGTGCCTGCTGATGCCCAAATAGTCGTTACTACACCAGACAGAAACATCCTGTGAGGCCATAGATGCCTCAGAGAAGTGTTGGGCAAAGGGGTAGGCATCAACCCAGTGATTCACAGTCTTAAACACATGGTAGGTGTGGTCCTGTTTCTTCTCCATGATCTTGTCTCTGAAAAATTGGTCATAACCAAAGACCTGGCTTCCTGCAGGAGTAGAAATAGAGAGAGGAATAATTCAACTCAACTCTCTTCCTGACTAGTCTTTATTTTACTCATGTTGATTTTGGGCTTTCTAATTCTCTTCCCATGTATACATTTATTTGTTCAACAGATGTCTTACTGGTTCTTTAACTTTTTTCTTCTGTTGTTTAATATGTTTAATGCCTGTTGTTTAATATGATATTAATGCCTGTATATGTGCACACATTCAGGTGTGTTCATGTCAGGGTGCATTGTGGAATTCAGAGAACAGCCGCAGGCATCAGTCTCTCTTCCCCCTTTGTTTGAGAGAGGGTCTCTTGTTCACTGTGGCATGAAGCAGACTAGCTGGCCCTTCCATTTCTGAGGATTTTCCTATCTCTCCCTTCCACCTCTCAATAGGGGCATGCTGAGATTATCTGCATTTGCTTGCCCATGGGCTCTGGGTGCTCAAACTCAGGTTGTTGTTGTGCTTGCACAGCAAGCATTTTACCCACTGAGCTACCTCCCCAGCCCTGGCTCACACTAACTCTTTATTTCACTCAGCCGTCCCTTTGCTAACTCACAGATTTAGTCAGGCTTTCCTCTCAGCGTGGCCTCACCTTTCTTTCCAGAGTTAGTGTGGAAGATGCCTTACAGGACTTACTGCTTCATGTGGTAGTGATTTCTTATCAATAAAGAAACTGCCTGGCCCATTCGATAGGTCCACCCTTAAGTGGGTGGAGAAAACAGAATAGGATTCTGGGAGAAGGAAGCTGAAAGGAGTCGCCATGATGTTCCCATGCCAGGCAGACGCAGGTTAAGATCTTCCCTGGTAAGCCAGCTCGTGGGCCACACAGAATAATAGAAATGGGTTAGATTAATATGTAAGAGCTAGCCCATAAGAGGCTACAGATAACGGGCCAGGCAGTGCTTAAAAGAATACAGTTTCCGTGTAATTATTTCGGGGCATAAGTAAGCCATGTGGACGGCCGGGTGCAGCAGCCCGGCCGCCGCTACCAATTGCAACAGCTTCAGTCTCAGAGAAAGGAATATTGCTAGGTCTGGTTTCTACTCCTGTCTCTTCTCACCTGATAGCTATGTGACTCTGAACCAGCAAAGAATCCTCTTTACTGCAAAAATTAAACACCAGAAAACTCCCACGAATCTTCCAATTGTAAATGGGCTGCTGAACTGAATGAAAAATGAACTGGATGAAAAATTCAAATGGACACTAAAATACTTCCCATCCTTAGCCAGCAGGGAAATGCAGATTTAAGCTGAGTTTCAATTCCATCTCACTTCAGTCATAATGGCTATTGTCAGCAAAACAAATGATAACAAATTTTGGCAAGTACGCGAGCAAAGAGGAGCTCTTATACACCAAGGGTCGGAACCTAAGCTGGTTCAGCAACTATGGAAATCAGTATGGAAGTTCCTCGGAAAAATAACAGGGATTAGAGTGATGACTCTGCAGCTCATGCTGCGTCAAGTGTTCAGCAACCACATCAAGTGGCTCACAACTTCCTTTAACTTCAGCTTCAGGGGATCTGGCATATCTGGCTTCCAAGGGCATTATCACACATGTGCATGCAGAAGCAAATGCATGCATGCATGATTTTAAAATGATAAAAATAATACTTTAAAAGAATCAATTAAAAATAGGACTATTGTATGACTATCACTTCTAAGCATATACCCAAATGACTCTTAAGTCAGCATACTACAAAGATACTTGTACACCCATGTTTATAACTACACTATGCACAGTTGCTAGCAAACAGAACCAGCCATCAACAAATGACTGGATAATGAAGATGTGATACATATAAAACAATTTAATTTTGTGCAGCTGTAAAAAATGAAGTCATGTTGGAAAATGAATATAGCTGAAAATCATTATGTTAATAAAAGCCAGACAGAATGACAAATGCTCCATATGTGCTTTCATATATATGTGGGACCTGAATTGAAAATTGTGTATATAGTGTATACATTTGTACATGTGTATTTGTAGGTCAAAAATTAGAAAGGGAACCATAGGTGGTGGAAGAGATCTTAAGGGAAGTGGGAAGTAGAGAAGGCAATAGAGTACATGTAACAGGAAAGCAAAAAGAAAGGGCTGACTGGTAAAGAAGGGGAATCAGGTGAGGGAGGAACACATGAGAATAAAATATAATAACATGTGTATGATAATGCCATGTGAAACTCATTACTTGGTATGCCAGGCAAAACAACTCAATTTTAAAAAATCTTTTTTAAAAAATCATCTTTTTTTGTTTTAATGTCCTCATATGTAGAATGGAGCTTAGAATTCTTTCCTTGCTAAGTTATGAGAATCCAATGACAACACTAATATTTGGTATGTGATAATAATACTGTCCTCAGAGGTCTACTAATAATAGTGGTTGTAATTAAAAATAGCTAGTGTTTTATTATATTATCATAGCCAGAATTAATGGATGCCTAATACATGTAGAACCTACTTCCAGGAACCGTAAAGATGCTAACTCATTGATTTCTCACATCAACACTATATGGAAAGTTCTATTTGTATCTGTATTTTTGTTTGAAGGAACTAAGGCATAAAAGATCAGCTAACTTGACCAAGGTCATGTAGCAATTAAATGCCCATCAAGTAAGTGACACAATGGTTCAAGTAATGAAAAAGTTAAAACCATGAATTTTCTTTGGGTATATTCATATGGCTCTAAAACTAGCATGCAGCCTTAAGTGGAGGAATACAAAAGCATTAGCAACAACCTTAATTACAGGTTCTTGTTTAAATGAATAATGTCGTGTCTACACTATGGAACACAATTCAGCCATTAATGATCCTTATGCAGCTCTGTGTTGATGGCCATGAAGTAAGTAATAATTGATATGAGGTCGTATTCTTAAGTGAACAAAGTAGCACAGTAAACTCTGGAGGTAATAGGGTCATAGTTCTGAAAAACCATAAGTATGATTAAGAGAGTGGATGGGAAATTCTCTCTGTCTCTGTCTCTCTGTCTTGTGTATGTGTAGCCATAGGAAGGTGTGTCTGGGAGAAAACACAACAAAAAGTTAATTGTAGATGATAATTTACTCTTTATTTCTCTGTATCTCTTAAAAATAATTCCTTATTCGTATACTAGAAAAATGAATCAATCCCACTATGAAAAATGGATATAAGAGGCAGAAAGGTTGAGAAACTTTGAGGGAAATATGGAAAAATAATGGAGGTAAGCTTAGTTTTTAATGAGACCTCATAACAAGCTAGGAATACTACATTGCTATAAGTGTAATTTATTTTTACTTATAAACTATTGAGGTATGTGTTTGAATGACGTGACTTAGTTACAAAATCCACAGATCCAGCAAGACCAGCACTAATGCATAATTTTAAAATCTTTTTGGTTTAAGAAAATATTCCCATTTTCTTTTTTATCCTGTGTCATGCACCCTTTCAGTAGCTACTTCGCTCTTCCCATGCCCGTTCTTTCCATCTTGACAAACTCACCAGTCATATTGTTGTGAATCAGGTGTGTAATCGCCCCTTCAATCTGCTCTGGGTCCTGGAAACTAGGGAATGGTTGGCTTGGGATGCTTGAATCCAAGGAGCTCAGCGGTCTACAAGAGAATAGGGAATTCATTGGCTTGAAGAGAGGAAAAGAGATAGTATCTGTTGTCCTCTTTAGGTTCAGTGTAATGCATAGCAATTCAAGTTTAGAAAGTAGAGATGCCTCCCAGGGAATGCTTCTGCAAAGTAAGCTTCCTCTCATCTCCTAGAATGTCTGGAAGCCTTCCTTAAGGGGATTCACTTCCCACTGAGAGTTGCCCTTGTGTAAGGTAACCAGGAAATGCACCCTAGGCCCTGCACTTGAGAGATGGGTGTGTTTTAGTCTTCATTTTTGAACATCATTAAATTTTAGTCTCTAACTTTTTTGTTCTTAGTGATAACTCAAAGTGACCTGTGAAAGATGCCAATAGGATGGCCAGGTGTGAATTGTCTTGAGTGCTCTGTCTAGGTTGTTCTTGAACTCTCTATCCTTGTAAAGAATAATTTGTTGAAAACAAAACTTTATTTGAATTCGTTTTAATAAAATTGATAATTCAGAATACTTTTCAGGGAAGAAAGGCTAATTAATTCACACTATGTCGTGTGAAAATCTAAAGGATGTATCTATTCTCTACCCCTTTTCCTTCATACAAACCCAGACTCTCATAATATGGTCTTGCTAAACTTGGGATCCCAGTTCTTCGAAATCTACTTAGCTGCCTGGGAGAGAGGAGGGCCCATTTTAGACTGACAGCTAAAAGTTACGGGAGTTTGTACCTGTGTATGTGTTGAGGAAATGCACTTCAGTGCATGGCCTAATCAACTGCCTCATATGACTCCCTGCAAAAGACTCAGACTGTCCATCATGGAATGTATACAGTCTTCCCTTGGATTTGCTTAGCCCAGAGTATGATAAAGTGGGATCAATCACTAGGAATAGAGGTTGGATAGGGTGGAGGTCGACTCCAACCTGTCTTGAAAGTCTTGACATCCTCTTGGACTTCTGGGGCTGCCTTCTGCACAATCTTGCTCTTCCCATCTTGGAGTTCTGACATCATGAAAGGACAATGGCTCTTGGCCCAAGACGGAGAGTCTACACAAAGGTAAGAGAGTAATTGGAGGTTCATTCCTTAGCCATACATTCTACTCAGCAATGATTACTGAGACTTACTGTATTCCAGAGCTCTAGCTCAGGCTATGATACAGATGAGAAGTTAAATGAATCTGGTCTTATTGCTGGCAGAGTTTCTAAGCAGGGAGAAGTAGCATACTCTGACAATACTTTGGAAACGGTGGGATGGGAGAAAGGACAGGACAAATGAAATCTAGAAGATCTAAGGGATGGGAGTAAGAGTTGGTATTGGTTAGGCTAGGGGTCTAGGCAGGCTTTGAAAGAGCAATAATGCCCAAATTCAGTGTTGAATGAGAAGGAGGAGAGGAGATAATAGTATAGGGGAAGGTCATACGTCACAAGCAAAGGCAAGAAATCATAGGACAAGAAAATCAATTTGAGCAATTTTAACCTTTTAGCATGGGTGAAGTATAGTTTGTGTGCAAAGAACATGAAAATAAGACTCAATAGCAGTGGTTCTCAGCCTGTAGATGAGAACCCCTTTGGGTAATGAACAATCTTTTTACAGGAATGGCATAGCAGGTATCCTGCATATTGGAAATTTATATTACAATTCATTGGTCCTCTTGTGGAACTCCTAACAGTGGGAGCAGGATCTGTCTCTGACTCTTTTACTGGTTTGGGGGACACTTCTCCCCAAACTGGGTCGCCTTGCCCAGCCTTAATACATAGGGAGGTTCTTAGTCTTACTGCAACGTGATATGCCATGTTTTTGTTGATAGCCATGGAAGGCCTGCCCTTTCCTAAACAGAAACAGAGGAAGAGTGGCTTGGGGCATGAGGACAGAGAGTTGTGTCGTGGGAGTGACTGGGAAGAGAGGAAGGATGGGAAACCATGGCCCAGATGTAAAATAAATAACAAATAAATTTATTTATAAAAACAATTTATAACAGCAACAAAATTATAGTTACAAAGTAGCAATAAAAATAATTTTATAATTGGGGGGGTTACCACAGCATGAAGAACTATAAAAAGGGTCACAGGATGAGGAAATTTGAGAACCCCTGCTCTAGAAAGACACTGGCAGAAGACACAGCCAGAGTCTATTGTTTTGGGTCAATTCATTCTGTCTTGAACTCTCTAAGCTATTAAGTCATGATAATCAGACCTAGAACCTTGTCTTTATGACCCAGACATTCCCTTCTGCCAATAACCTCTTCTTACCTCCTCCAGCTTTGGTTGCCTTACGGTGGATTTGAGAACAAGTTGGTCCATGGGTGGCCAGGATGGGGCAGCGTCCAGTACCAAATAGGAACTGGTAAGTCTTAGCCACTTTACCTAGGAGGCCCCGGGGCCCCGAGAGAGCACTGGACAGGACTGTAGCAACAGAGCTGCTGCCACCATCTTGAGCCCAGAGTCCTGTAGAAATTGTGGAAGAGAGGAGATTTTCATCATGAGGCCCGAAACCAGGTAAGTCGTGCCTGTGTTTAATTCTTTGCCTTTAGTTTCCCATTCAAAGTTTGTTGCCTTCCTCAGAGGTTCTCTATTTTCCTTCTCAGAAAACAATGGTAATGTTAAATATGAGGGAGAAATGAGAGACACCAGTAGATAAAGGGACGAGGGAGAAATTTCTAAATAGAGATCAGAAAACCTGGACTCTGACTTACTCTGACACCAGCTGCTTAGTGATTGTGAGGATCACCAATGTGCCTTTGTGAATGACATCTGACAGTCAACCTTTGACCAACACTTGAGGTCACTGTCTTTTTAAGGCTATTATCCTCATCAGGGCATCATGGTGCACACCTTTAATCCCAGCACTTGGGAGGCAGAGGCAGGTGGATCTCTGTGAGATTGAGGCCAGCCTGCTACAAAGTGAGTTCTAGTACAAGCAAGGCTACACAGAGAAACCCTATCTTAAAAAAAAAAAGCAAAACAAAGACTATTATCCTCCACCAAATGAAAATTTGGCCTTTACTGCAAACAGATACTATTCACCAGAGCTCCTGGGGAGTGTCCTGCTTTGTCTTGAGAATGCTCTACCAGTGACAGAGAAAGAGATTGAAGCCAGCTGTCAGCTTCAGGAGATCCAGGAAACAGGAAAGGGCAGACATGTGCCCTATTGGCTGTGTACCACCAGGTTGATATTTTGATGTGTTTGAATTTTCTCCTGACTTTTGGTTAGACATACATAAAGGAGGCGATGAAAATAAGACCTAAGAAGGCTGAAAGACATAATCTGTGTGGATCAGAAAAGAGGACAGAGGCCAAGGTAGAGAAAGATAGGGGGAATCAATAGAAAAGACAGAGCAAATGACATGTAACTGTCGGTGAGTATTGGCTGAAATTTGGAGTAAGTTAATAACTATGATCTTAAATATAGAGAGAAGGTAAGAAGGGGACGAATCAAGACAACCTCAGAAAGATAAAGATAAAAGAAGAAAGAAAACAAAAATGTGGTGGTGGAGGAGGAAGATCAGAAACTGAGAAAGACTTCAAAGCTGGAAAGAAGGGAACAAGGTAGGTAGAGATAAAACAGCCGTGGAGAGGAAGACTGATACTGAAAGACAAGGCAGGAGGATAATGAAAAATACAGAAGATAGGGAGAGATAAAAGGACAAGAGAAAGAGAAACAGGGAATATACCAGTAGGGACAAACAGAGATACATCAGGGAAATTGTGTAGCCTAGAGTAATATATAAAGACTGAAAATTAAGCAGTACAGCAAAGAATCCATCAAGCGCAGAGTGGGACACCAAGATGAAAGGGGAGGGTTAGACAATAAAGACTTAGGGGACCATGACCCTACTGGGGGTGGTGAAAGAGAAACTGCTTGAAAAGATAAGTGGATTTAATCAAAAGATCAAGAGAGAGTGATAGGGGTAGAGGAGATGGCTCACTGGTTCAGAGTAAGTACTGTTCTTCCAAGTTAGATCTCCAGTACTCATGTAGTATGGCTCACAGTTGCCTGTCACTCCAGCTCCAGGAGATCTGATGTCTCTGGCTTCCATAGGCCTGGTACTCACATATACACACCTCTCCACAGAACCACACATATACACATAATTTAAAATAGTAAATCTGTATTTAAAAAGGAAACAGGTGGGTATAGGGGAGGAGGAAACATATAAAGAGGTAAGATTGAGAGAAAGAAAGACAGAGAGAACAAGAGTGAGAAACAGATTGGAAGAAATGGGCCAATTGTAGAGCCAGAATCAAAGGGTGAACAAGATAAATAATAATACAAAAGGGGAGATGTGAGAGAAAGTGGGACGACTGAGCCCCCAGCTCTGCCAAGAAAGCTACTGAGCACAATCTACGAGCACCCTCAGTGTATAAAGCCTTATTATGGGAGGGACAAAGGAGTAGGAAGAATTCCTGGGCCTATCCTGTTGGTAACTTCTTTCATATCCCTAATGTCCCAGAGCAATCACACACCTCTTACTTTACAAAGCAACCCAGTCATGTTATTCCATCTTAGAACATCCTCCCTCCCTGTCCCAGGCTGTCCCAGCAGCCTGAGTTAGTTTGTGGGCCTGAGCATATGGGCCCTCTAACAGCAAGAAGCAGACAGCTGATGGGAAGGATTAAATGAAAAAACAAAAGCAACAAAAACCATGTGAACCCTTCAGCACAAAAAGTTTGATTTTCTTATTTAAATTCTGGTTTCCTAGCTTCTTTTGTTCAATGTTTTAGGGCAAGGCACGTCTCCTTTCTGGTTTTGGCTTTGATGAGTTGTCAAATGTGAGGTAATTATGTCTACATCAGTCCATTGATTGGATCCAGTGCCTACCTCATATCTAGAAATAAGAGTCTCCCTTCTGACTGCCTGCCCATGAAGGTTAAAGCACTCAAGGCTGAGCCTGCAGACCAAAGATAAAACCCCCAGAGTTTATCGCCTCAGGAGTCTGACCACTCCCTAAGATGAGCCCAGGGTGTGGGAGAGAAGAAGAACCCCTTCCTGGAATCACGTCTGAGCATCTGGCCAAGGCTGCCTCTGCCAATCTGTAGTGAGTCAAGATGGATAGCCCAGGTCCTTGCAAGTTCCTATGAACTTCTCTGACAGCAACACTGACAACAACAGCAACAATATTGAAGTATATAGTAAGAAGGAAGGCCCTTGAGACCAGAGGCAAAATATAGGCCTGCTCTGAAATGATGGGGGATTAAGACTTGTTTCCCATGTTCAGAAACTGAAAAGGTCAAATACACTCATCATCTCTATGGAGCTATTCTAGTGAGGGTCCTGGGGAAAATACAGAGTACTTCTTGACATGGATTGAGTTCTTGAGTTACTATTGAGCTTCAGTTACACCTTCTCTTGTCTTTCCTGATCTTCCTGGGAATCATTATGACCCATAACTTTGTAGTGTGGTTATTTTGGGCTCTTTGTCCACTTCCGAGCACTACTTAATGGCTGAAGTTGAATGCAGGCAGCCTTTCAAGCAGTTGAAGGTATTAAGAACATAGACTCTTGGCTGGGCATTTTGACACGCAGGAAGCTGGGACAGCAGAATCCTGAAGCCCATGGCAGCCTGAGATGTATATTTCCAAGTCAGTCAAGACTCAGTAGCAGATCTTTTCTCAGTAACAAACCTAAACTCTGGAGCCAAGGAGTCGCACCCTGACTATGTCAAGCCAAGTATGAAAAGTTGGAGATGAGATTTTTTTTCTCTTATTACAATTTACTGTGTGTGAACTTGGGTTCCCCCTGGCCTTCCCCACCCCTCACATATCTTCTGAACCTTCGTTTCTCTACAGACATTGTGTTAGATAGGAAATTTCATAATTTCCCTTCTGGTTCCGATATTCAAACATTAACCAAGCTCTTACTGTTGTAAATGCTCCAAATACAGTGACTTACTCATTTCTCAGGACAATGTTGTGAACCTGAGGCCCCCAAAGATCGAATGACTCACCCAGGTCAAAGACCTGGTAAGTGAAACAAAGCAGGGTTTCAACTCAGCCAGTCTGGCTCAAGAGACCCCCTAGCTTAGACACTGTAGATCCATGATCCAAACATTACATATTTTCTTAGCTGGGAGCTTGATGGGCTTGACTCTAGACACCAAGCCACTCTGCTACACTAATACAAGCCCCTTTACTATGCATTTATCTTTTATGGCAAATGCTTTCCTCAAATGTTCTAAGGTAGGATTTGAGGTACTATTGAACATTTTTAATTCCACCATTAAATGATTTTCACACCTTACTGCATAGAAGAGATTGTCTAAAACAAAATCAAAGAGATCGTGGTGAATTTTCAGGCCAGGTGGCATCATTCCTTAAAGGTTTGTCCTGCATCTCTACAATTCTACAATTTTATGTCCGTTTGCATTCCCATAGGCCGGAGAGGCCAGCCACGACTCCACCCCCATGGAGAAGTCAGATGCCACCCTTGTAGAGTTTCTTTTCCCTGGCTCCCATTACTTGTGGCCTGCTTTTAAGAATCATTTAAGTCTGGAGGAGCGAGAGCCTGTTACTGCTTCCAAGAGCTGGAAGCATCAGGCCTTACCTCCTCTCCTAGTACCATTTCCTACTGCTGGAAATCAGAAGAGAACAGAAACAGAAGAATTTAGATGCCCAAGCCAAAACTAAGAGATTTGTGGAAACTGTGGACAGATGCTCCTGCCACAGGATAAAGGGCCTGCCTGGGGTCTCAGGGTGAATTAAGATGAGACAAAACAAGTCTCTTGCCTTTCTGCACAATGACAGCATTCCTTTTCCATCCTCTTCCCTTTATTTCTGCTAATTATTCAGCCTCTTGATCCCTCCCATCTTGCCTTAGCATTCTTAACCCCCTCCACCAAACCCTCCAGTTCTCCTTCCCTAGAACTGACCCCACCCCCCAAGGCTCTTGCACTCTGCTCTAGGCCAAGCAGACAGAAAAGGGTCAAATGGAGGGAGAGAAATTTGGAAGAAATGTTAAGATGCCTTCTAGAGAAACAGAGAAGAGACAAGAGAAACAGGAGACTAAGATACAGAGTCGAGGAAGGAGACAGGGAGGGGAGGGGTACAGACAAAAGTACATTGAGGGAGAAGAGAGAGTGTGAATGCCCGGTGAGTGAGATGAGTGATACTGAAAGCTAATAAAGGAGAGAGAGGGCAGAGAGGAAAGCCCCAAACAAAAGCGACAGTTTCTGTTAAATTCCAAAGTCAGGTCTAGTCAGCCAAAGTCAACATGCAGCAGTGTGGATGGGAGCCCAGAAAGAGGGCTGGAAGCAGCTCTTACCTGTTGCCCTGCACTGAGGACGAGACCAAAGACGGGGTGAGTGCTGTGGGCCAGAAGGCAGAGTTTACCCCTGTCTCTGGCTCAGCCCCGCCCACCCGCCTTCTGCCTTGGCCCTAAGGTTTCCTTGGCCTCTGCTGAAGATAAAAAAAACAGAGTAGCCTCCTTTCACTTATGCACTTCCCCTGTTCTGTCTTTTCCCTTTCTGTTTTCTTCTTCTCCCTCTGGGGTGGTCAAATTTAGTTATTTGATTTTGAGATCAGACCATCCATATAGAGCCAGGGCACCTTCAGCAGAATCAACCTGAATACCTCGACGTGCAGAGGGCCCTGAAGTCAGACCTAGAAAACACTTGCTCTTAAAGTTCTAAGCTGTCGGCCTCCATGGGAAGCTGTGTCAATTCAAAAGATGTATCTCTCCAATAAATGTGTGAACATTTGGCACAGTGCCTAGTCGGAGAAATAACAGCTAGTGTTGATTGCCATTACTTTGTACCTCATGCTGTTAATTGCTTTACATTGATTACCTAGCCTCATAAGAACCTTAAGACAGAGGCACTGTTATCTCTATGTTACAGATAAAGAAACTAAGGGTTGGGAGGGGAAGAAAACCTACTGATAATTAGCCGACTAGAGAGTATGTGGCCCAGCTACAAACTCAGAAAGTACAGTTAAAATTTTGGAGTTTTCTGTTTTCTAATACCTACTCCTTATCTCTTTTTCTCTCATTTCTTATTCTCCATTCCTTTCTCAAGCCTAGAGCAATGGGACTAAGTCATAACTGGTAATTTCATCTCTATGGCAAGTTGTTATCATTAATACTATATCTGCATAAATAAGATGATGGTCCACAAATTGCCATTTCCTTTATCCACGTGGTCATATGCCGATAAACAATGGAGGTCTTTCCATGTGAATCCACTCTTTAGTGGAGCTGCAATATTAAGGAATCCAAAGGTATTATAATTCATTAAAACATTCCCTCACTAATGGAAATCTAGAACAGTCCTAGGAATTCCCTCTCTACATTAGGAATAATGTTCCAGTAAATTACTTTGACCATTTATGGAACTGTTCCTACTAAAAGAAAATTCCTGGGCCTATGAGATGGCTCAGCAGGATGAAAGTGCTTGCTATGCAAGCCTGGGAACCCGAGTTCAATTCCTGGAACCATATGCAGTTGGAAGGAGAGTACCAACTCCACAAAGTTTCCTATGACCTTCACATGTGTTCTGTAGTTTCCCCGCCCCCTCACAAGACATAAAATAAGTAAATAAAACTTTAATTTCTAGTATAAAGGCGTAAAGAGATTTCAATTTTGATGCTGTCAGTTTGCCTTATCCAGATAGTATGTTTCCCCACCAAGTGGTGAGAGAAGAGGAAAGGGATACACACACATGCGCAGGGATAATTTGCCAATTCTATTGTCAAATCACTATTAAAATTATAGGCACTGAAAGTACCTATAATCTCTGTGTTGCTTTTGTTTCTTTTTCTTAGATTACTAATGAGATTGGACATCTTTTCACACATCTCTTGATGTACCTCATCTGAACCCTCTCAATTTGGTTTTTGCCCATTTGGGGATGAGTTGGCAGTATAAAGGTAGGTGTTCTGGAGTCAGACTCACCCACATTATTTTATGTTAGTGTGGTTCAGTAACTCCTTATTCCTTTTCTGTAAAATGGGACTACTGTAGCACATATATTTGATGATTGTTATAAAGGCATGTCACTCATATTATTAGTTTTTTATAGGTTGTTAGCTATAGCAGTCCTTTAAGTGGTATGTATATTGTCTTAATTAGGGTTTCTATTGTGATAAAATGCAGAAGCAACTTGGGGAGGGTCGCGTCCCACCTCGACCAGCAAGGATGACGCGACCACTGTAGCTCTTCTCACTGCAGTTTTTCCAGGACTTTATTCACAGCAATCTATCTCTTTGCAAACCTCTCTCCCCGGGCAAACCTCTCCCAGCACTTAAGTAGGCATGGGCTGCCAATCCCGGATTGCCAGGTGGGCACTGCCCATAGGTTCACGCATATGCAGGCAGCTGATGATCATTGCGTGATCAGGCATAAGTCAGGTCTTAGGCGTAATTAGGAGCTGATTATCAGATGTGGCTCCATGCTGCTCGCTACAGGGAGGGAAAGAATTTATTTCATCTTACTGTCAATCACTGAGTGCAGCTAGGGAAGTAACTCAAGGCAGAAACTGACGCAGAGACCATGAAGGAGTGCTGATTACTGACTTGTACGTTATGGCTTGTTCAGCCTGCTTTCTTATGGCACCAAAACCACCAGCTCAGGAGTGGCACTGTCCACCCTGGGCTTTCAGCCCCATCAGTCATCAATCAGAAAATGTACCACAGGCTTTTCCACAGGCAGTCTGGAAGAAGCATTTTTCTCAATTGAGGTTCACTCTTTCAGAATTACTCTAGCTTATGTCAGATTGGCATAAAGCCAGCCAATACATCGATTAAAACTTTTTCTGTGCTATTTGTTTGCCCCATCTTGATTCATTCATTAATTCATTAAATGTTTATTCATTGCCAACTAAGCGTGACATTTGTGGTATTGATGTGCTAAATGCTGAAAATCCTGCCGCACAAAAATTGGAAACGGTAGGTATACTGTGATATATTTAACCATCTTTTAACAAGTGAAGATGGTTTCCAATTCTTCTAGAAGGTGTTTAAAATAGAGATACAATAGACAGGTAAGATGGCTCAGTGGGTAAAGGTGCTGGACACCAAGTCTGACAACCTGAGTCCTATCCCTGATAACCGTATGGTAGAAAGAGCAAACCAGCTCCTGCAAATTACCCTCTCTCCTCCACACATGTGCTGATAGCACATGCTCTTCCCCACACAAAATCGATCAGTTAGTCAATGTAATAAATAGAACTATAATAATTCCAACCTCCAGTGCTTTATCTAACTAACCTCTTGCTGCATTGTCTCTTGAGTTCAGATTATCACCCTTGAGAACCCCCTAACCCACACAGGATATAGTTCCCGTTTCCGGAGAACTATCTCCCCCTTCCAGAGTTTATCACATCGTGTCCTAGTTGAATTGCTTTATGTCTTTTCCCCAATCAGATGCTAAGCAACTTGAGAGGGCTCAAAATCACTAGCAAAAAAGGTCTCAGAGGGGGGTTTGTTGTGTTCATTTGCATCTTTTCTAATCTTCTCAACCTATTCTGCCCATGCTCCAGGGAAGAACTGGGAAGATAAAACCCACCCAGATTGGCATAGCTCCAGTAGTGAAGAGGAAGAATGCTAAGTGACCCAATGGTAGAAACTGGAGCTTCCCCGGCTATTGGGAAGGATGCTTAAGTTGAAACTAAGGTATTCTGTGGCAGGCTAAGAATGTGTTCTGTTGTACGTAATTTATGTACCTAATGAAATATCTTAACAAGCCCAGTATGGTAATCACAGAACTCGGGAGACAGAGGCAGGAAGATCTCTCAGGATATCTAGTCCTGCATAGTAAAACCCGTCTCATATAAGGATACCTTGGGCTAGAAAGATGGTTCTGTGGGTAAGAGCACTTAATACTCTCACAGGGGACCCAGATTAAATTCCCAGTACCCACATGGTAACTCAAGACCTCCTTCATCCTCTTCCTGGTTCAGATGAGTGCTCAGAATGGCGGCTTCTCCCTCTCCTCCCTTCCCTTCTCTTACTCCCCTCTTCTCCTTGTTGTCCTCCTTCTCTGGTGGTTACATGATTCTCCACTTCCCAAAGACCAAGCTGTGTGTGGAACAGACCATGTTCCAGCCCCAGATCTCTATGTGCTAGGTGCTCAGGGACCGCTTCCCTAACTCCTTTCTACTGTTCCGGCTCTACTTGGATTAACTTGTTCTGTGTGCTTTTGTTGACGCCTTACTTGCCTAAGAATTCCTCTAGAGTTACGGTGCCATTCACGTCTGCATTTCTGGTATCAACCTGACAAAGAAGTAGCTATTCAGGTGATGTGAAGTCGAAGAGACTTTAGTAGAGCTGGCTCTTTCAACTATTTATAGTGCACTTAGTTGCCGGCAGCGACTGTCATAGTATCGCCTGCAATTTTAGATTATTTTTAGTATGACTTTTCCAGCAGCTTGTTGAAGCACAGTTTATAAACCATAAAGTAAACTCATGGTAGAGAAAGGGAGGTTTCAAGAGATGGGTTGTAGAAGACAATAGAACACATGAGATAATAGAGTGGAAGTAAAATACTTGGAGTAAATGAACACAGTGGGGAAACAGGAGGTCAGAGAGATGGGGAGAAGGAGTGGAGAACCAATCAAAACAATGTATGAAAATGCCACGAGGAAACAGTTAGTTTATATACTAATTAAAAAACATAACTCATGTTAAATATACAATTCAATGATTATTTGTGTATTTACATAGTTGCACGATCATTACCTGCAATGCACAAAGATTACTGTTGGTTTTTAAGAATGGTATTATTTGATTAAAGCGTATGGATACTTCAGAAATTAAATTTGTTCTTTAACCACTTCATACGTGTATGCCATGCATTCTGTTCTGCTCTCAGCCCTGTACTCTTATCTCCTTCCCTCCCCTGTCCAGCCCTGATTCACAACTAATCTCTTTCCCACATTCATGGCTTTTTGCTTTGTTTGTGTCCCTCTGGATATGAACTTCTTGAAGATTCTTATACATGTTATCAAGTATTAAAAGCTGTAGCAGTTAATGATAGTATCAATAGTGTATGACAAATCAGAGTTGAGAAAATACATGGAGCTTTGTTGAGCATTCTGGTGGGTCAGGCTTACTATTATCTTTCTCTTTTATTGGCTGCAATGCCTACCCAGATTCTGGAGTGCATATGAGCAAGTAGTTGCTATCCTCATGATTCCTTATAATCCTGTTTCAAATGTACTATCATTCCTTATCCTTGTGAACTTGATTTCTGGGTTAATTTAAATAATACACATATTCTCCATCTATATTGTTAAGATTTGATAGAGCAAGCCAGGAAAATGATTTGATACCCAGGCCATTTGGTAGTGGCAGTTAGGTCACTCTTTAGCAACTTTTTCTATGCTATTCTTGACTGTTTGTATCTTTACTTCTTTTTCTTATCAATTTTTAGCAATTAATGTTCTTTAAGTGGTATAGAGTAATAATATTGGGAGTTCCCTTTTGATATATGGTTAGGTATATATGAAATTTCAGAGTATAAAACTCCCACTCAAAGTGCTGTAAACATTTTTTCATGAGTATGTAAACTTGGTTTTGGAGTTAAGGTGATTTATGACAGACTAAAAAAGGATACCTACTTTTATACATAATTTATATACCTAATAAAGGTATCAACTTGGCTTGGTAGCACAAACCTTTGATCCCAGCACTCAGGAGACAGAGGCAGGATCTCTGTGAGTTTGAGGCCAGCCTGGTCTACAAAATGGCATCCAGGACAGCTAGGACTATTACGCAGAGAAACCCTATCTAGAAAAAAAGCCTCAAAAAAAAAGCAAACAATCGACATAGCCCAGTATAGTGGCACATGCCTTTAATCCCAGAACTTTTGAAGCAGAAGCCGGAAGATCTCTCTGAGTCCAAGGCCGGCCTGGTCTACATATCAAGCTTCAGGATAGATGGTGCTACATTATGAGATCATGTCTCATAAAAAATATTGGAGGCTAGAGAGGTGGTTCAGTGGTTAAGGGTACTAGTTGCTCTTTTTAGAGGACCCAGATTCAATTCCTACCACTCGCATGATAGCTCAAGACCATCTGTAACTACAGTTCCAGGGACCAATGCCTTCTTCTGACCTCCACAGATATTGTGCACACATGTAATATGCAGACATACTTATAGGCAAAAACACCCATGCACATGAAACAAAAATAAATCTTAAAGTAATTTTATAACTGTTACTATCAAGCCAGGGAGATAGCTTAGTGGGCAAAGGCATTAGTTGTGTAATCCTAATGACTGGAGTTTGATTCTTGGAGCCTGAAGCACGATGAATAGAAACCCCGAGACAGAAATTGGAGTTCAACCTGAAGGTCAGAAAAGCCAAAAACAGCCAGCCACTAGCTCTTACCTCTACCTTAGTCTGAAATGGGTGATCCTGCCTCCAGGAACCTCAGAATGAGACTGAGACTGAGAGCTGTCTCCTTCCATTTATATCCTCTCTAGTTCTGGGATTAATGGCGTGTGCACAACTACCACCTAGTTTCTATGGCAAATTAGTGTGGCTACTGGGATTCAAGTTATGCATCATTGTGGCTACTGGGATTAAAGGGTGTGTCATTGCTGCTTGGTCTGTAAGACTGGCCAATGTAGGCTGTTTTACTTTTCTTATCCTCAAGCATGCCTCTATTTATTAAAATACAAATGAACTATCACCACAGGAGCCCTCAAGGTAAAGGCTGGGATGCAGGATGGTAGAGGCATCTGTAAACACAAGCGTTCCTTCAGTGAAATGGGAGGTGGGAACTCCAGAGAAGCCAGGTAGCCTAGAGTATGTGAATAGAAACTGGATCTACTAATTTAGGTCCCTTGATTTCTGTTCTGCTTTGTACCAGCACCATGATGTTTTTTTATTATGCCAGGGTCTATAATGGAACTTTAGTGCAGTGTATGGTGTAACCCTCAAATACAGCCATTATATTTGACAAAATGCTAAAATACAAACTGGAAGGAAAGACTTTATCTCAACAAATGCAGGTGGCAAAGTCATGTCTGTCACTCTGTGCAAGAATCAACTCCAGGATAGTCCTGACAAGCTGCCTTACTCTTAGAGATATGACGTC
>CADCXT010000843.1:0-29194 GCA_902806775.1 Microtus agrestis
TGAATGAACTTTCCCCAGTCTAATTTCTTAGGATGCAGTCTCATTTTTTTCTTTGTTTCTTTCTTTCTTTTTTTTAACACTGCATATGACTGTAGTTGGAGTCTCATTTTTTTATATATATATTTTTATCATACATATGCCTTGACCTGACGGGTCAACCAGTTGGTTCTCTGTGCACTCTCTCTTTTCACTAAACAAGAAGAAGGTAGACCAGTTATCCGATAAAGTGCTTGGCCTTAAAATGCTAAGTACCCAGGTCGACCAGTTGGCCTTGTGAACTTGGTTCGACCAGTTGCCTTTTTCCATGTCTTGATTGACAAATGTCATTTTTAAATGTGTCTGTCAGTTTGTTTATCTGTTGTTCCTTTCTCTATCCCAACCCACCCTACTCACTCTTTTTATTTTTTATTTATTTATGTATTTATTTATCTATCTATCTATTTATTTATTTATCTATCTATCTATATATCCATCCATCCATCCATCCATCCAGATGGGAGGAGGTGAGAGGAAGGTGCCTGGTGGTCATCCAGGGTAAAATAAATAAGACTGGGAATAAATAGCTGAATATTAATTCATTCGAATAATATTAAAACTGTTCAAGTCGAAAACAATTGCTTTCTTTACTGTTTGCCCAGAGATCTGACTGACTGCAACTTGGAAAGAAGAAGTCCCTGCTGAACAGAGACCTACCTCCTGCTTTGGGTGGGGTGGCTGAGTGAACATGGGTGGGTCGACCAGTTTCCATGTTTTGATTTTTATGGATTGAATGGATGTGTCTCATTCTTTACATGACTTCTTGTGTATTTGTTTGCTTCCTTACTTATCTATTTACTTACTTCTTTAAAAAATGACCCACCTAGTTATTTACTTACTTTTTTGTTCATTACTTACTTCACTTCCTTATCTTCTTTCATATATCTGTTTGTCTGCTCATTTATATACATATTGAATATTCCAATTATTACTTATTTTTATACAATTATTCGTTCTTTGTCTGTTTTTATGTAGTTATTTACTTAGTTTCTTAATTTTTTTTACTTTTTAAATTATTTTCTTTCTTTGGAAATGTGGATCATTTATTTCCTTCCTTCCTTCCTTCTTTCCTTCCTTTCTTCCTTCCTGCTTTCATTCTGTCTCCTGCCATCTGATCTGAGATGAGCATAAATTCATCGAATGGCTGCCAACAGCATTTCACTGAGAAGAGATTCCACATTTTATGCTGTTCAGTTAGTTAGTTAGTTAGAATAAAAGGGGCCACCTGTGATGTTCCATGTAGGGCTGCAGAGATAGTTTAGGTTCAAGTCACAGCATCTACATAGCAGCTCACAGCTGTCTGTATTCCAGGAGCCTGAGAGCCATGGCAAAAACACAAATGCACATAAGATAAAAATAAATAAATTTTTTAAAGTAAGAGATTTGGGTGGGAGAGAGACAGAATATAAGAACAAACTGAGAAACAAGCAAAGATAATGCTGGCTGTCTGGCTGTCTGGCTTGCTTTCAGTTCCCTGACAGAAATAAGCACATTATGGAGGAACCACAAAGTTGTTACACTATGTGGGTGTAATGAGGAGAGATTCTGAGTAAGTGTGTCCTGTCAGAACAAAGTTAGTCCCATAGTTGATGAAATTCATTATCCCAAAATTCAGTAGAATATATCCCAAGCTTGCATATGTGTGTTCAGCATGTGACAGGTTTGGCTGGAGACGCTGATAACTGGGATTCACCCAGGGGAGCCCTCAATGCAAGAGTAGACACTCATTCCCGTGAAGAGTGAAGGAGGGAGGGATCATTCATTCCTATACTGAAGTTTAAAGAAAGATGAATGGCTATCGAGAGACCACTCACAGATATAAAAAATCTTTTCCTAAAAATCAAATTTCTCAATCAGTATGCAACTGCTGTGGTGCTTCTCCTAGATAGAGCAACACACTGATTCCTTGATCTAGAGCCACAGGAAGGGGACATGGCCAACTTGAATCACAATATTCATCAGCGCATGAAAAGAGTGTAAAAAGGACACAGAAGGAGAGATAATTCTGGTCCTTACTTTTTTCCTTCCCTCAGGAAGTGACTGACAGATGAGACTTTGTCCAAGCAAGTTATGAAATACCAGACTTGAGTTTCCCCTTCTGTACGTATTAGTTAGTCAGTCAGTCCTCCCTTCTTTCTGTAGGAAGGTGGTGCATGTCTCTCAGAAGTTACCTGGTTTCCTCTGCACAAGGTGACCCAGGGGAAAGCTTTCTAAGCCTTATTCAGAGCTATAGAGGATGCACGGTGTCTTCAGAGACCTCAGGGAGTATAGGGGTGTGTGCTTGATGCTTCAGACTCATATCATTGAAGGGCAGAACATAGTCTGGATTCATAAACATTCACAACACAGAGCCATCCTCACTTACTAACAGCCCAGGACAACCAGAGATAACAAGAAATTGCAGTCTCGGCCGGGCTGTGGCTGTGTGGGGGTCGGTGCATGCCTTTAATCTCTGCTCACACACAGATCTCTGTGAGCTCAAGGATGGCCTGATTTACAGATTGAGTTTTAGGACAGCCCAAGATACACAAAGAAACCCATTCCTGAAAAACAAAACAGCAAAAGAAAGAAAGAAAGAAAGAAAGAAAGAAAGAAAGAAAAAAAAAAAAGAAGAAGAAAGAAAAAAGAAAAAAATTGCAGTCTCTTCCTACTCTCTCATCCCTTGGCTCTTAAAGAGTTCTCAGGCTGACCTGGAGACCAGGGTGTCATTTCTCACTGGGAAGACAGAAACCTTAGGGGGGTCAGAGGAGGACTGACTGCAGCACTTGATGCCTCAACCCTGCTAATGGCTGTAATATGGGCTTTGGCAGAGCACTACTCCCCTGTCTCTATTATTACTGCTACACAACGAAAAGGACTTCGGGGGACGGGGGATAAAGTGCAGTGCTGTTATTGAAATCTCACTGACACCTTCCGCACTCTTTGTCAATTCCCGACTTTGTCAAATCAACTATCGTGAATCTTTGGTGTGGGTTGGCCCTTTAGGAACTCAGAGAAACAAGACAGGCCTATTGCATCCCAGAAACCTCCCAGTTACTGTGCCCTAGCCCTGGAAGTCTCAAAGCCATCATATCCAGAAATCTCTCCAGTCTCTGCTAGTGGTGAACTCACTTCGTCTTCCTCCCTCTGGCCTCTCCACGATCTCCATTCTCTAGACAACATGTCTAGAAGCGAGTCTTATAGGCAACGAGAGAGTGTGTCTTGAGGGCAGTTGGCGTTTCTAGGACACGAGTGACATCACAATATTCCGAGAGCTATCCGGGATACCGTAGAATTTCCAGAGAAGGGACTGCTGATGTCGTGAGGCATGGACTTTACCTCCTTGCTAATATTTCTCCCCGAACTGACCGACTGACTGACCGACCGGAATCTGAGGTTTCCTTTCCAGGAGTCTCTCCTGCAACACAGAGGGAGCCATTCAGGATCTCCTCCTGCCAAAACCAGAAATTTCTCTCTGCTTCATTAAAATCTTTTCTCTATTTTCTTCACTGAATGACCGACCCTTCCTCCCTCTCCTGAACAGATATTCATCCTCAGTAATATGAGAAATTATGCCAGGAGGACACGGAGGATGAGGGTTGAGTACTGTGAAGTGAACGAACACTTAGGGAAGGCTAAACTTAAGGGAACTTGACTCTGAGTGGCAAGAGATGAATAACTGCTGCCCAGGCACAAATACAGTCTTCGGGCTGAGGCACCAACTGGGCGGCTCTCGGTATCCTCCTGCATCATCAGAGCTGTGTGGGAAACTCAGCCCAAAGGAGGGGCCATGTTCAAAGGGAGAGGGTATTTTCTAGGACAACACTGTTTTCTTTTTCATGTGTTTTTTTCACCACAGACAAAACTTCACACAAAGTATGTTACAGGGTTGGAGGTCATTAAGTTACTTAGTTAGTCTAATGCTGTTGGGCTGAGATAGAGTATAAGGTTGATGGGGAGTTATTTTTGAGAAGATTGTGTGCTAGCTTTTCATTAAGTCGCATTCTAAAGTGGTCACCTTTAAAATGAACTCCTTAAAATGCAATCTCTATGGCTAGGAATACACAGTGCATCATTCCTTGCCATATGTAAGAGCGCAACAGCTCTGGAGATATCACTCTGGGGATGCGGCACTTCTGAATTAACTTTCCCCAGTCTACTTTCTTAGGATGCAGTCTCATTTTTTCTTTTTTCTTTCTTTCTTTTTTTAACACTGCTTATGACTGTAGTTGCAGGCTCATTTTTATATTTATAACTATATATCATACATATGCCTCGACCTGATGGGTCGACCAGTTGGCTCACTGTGCACTGTCTCTTTTCACTAAACTAGAAGCAGGTCACACAGTTATCAGATAAATTGTTTGGCCTTAAATTGATAAGTACCCAGGTCGACCATTTGGCCTCGTGAACGTGGGTCAACCAGTTTTCTTTTTCCATGTCTTGATTGACTAATGTCATTTTTAAATGTGTCTGTCGTTTTGTTTATCTGTTGTTCCTTTCTCTATCCCAACCTGCCCTACTCAATCTTTTTATTATTTATTTATTTATCAATTAATCTATCTATCTATCTATACATCCATCCATATATCCATCCATCCATCCATCCATCCATCCATCCATCCATCCATCCATCCATCCATCCATCCAGATGGGAAGAGGTGAGAGGAAGGTGCCCGGTGGTCATCCAGCTGTAAATAAATAAGGCTGGGAATAAATAGCTGAATATTAATTCATTCGAATAATGTTAAAATTGTTCAAGTCGAAAACAATTGCTTTCTTTTCTGTTTGCCCAGAGATATGACTGACTGCAACTTGGCAAGAAGAAGGCCCTGCTGGACAGAGACCTCCCTCCTGCTTTGGGTAGGGTGGCTGAGTGAACGTGGTTGGGTCGACCAGTTTCCATGTTTTGTCTTTTATGTATTTAATGGATGTGTCTCATTTTTTTCATGAATTCTTGTGTATTTCTATGCTTCCTTTCTTATCTATTTACTTACTTCTTTAAAAAATAACCCACCTAGTTATTTACTTACTTTTTCATACATTCCTTACTTCACTTCCTTATCTTCTTTCATATATCTGTTTATCTGCTCATTTATTTACTTATTGAATATTCCAATTATTACTTATTTTTATTCATTTATTCATTCTTTGTCTATTTTTATGTAGGTTTTTACTTACTTTCTTAATTTTTTTTACTTTTTAAATTTTTTTCTTTCCTTGGAAATGTGGATCATTTATTTCCTTCCTTACTTCCTTCCTTTCTTCTTTCCTTCCTTCTTAATTTCTGTCTGCTGACTGTCACTGGCTATCTCAATGGTTCTGGGTGAGTGTCAGCAAAGCAGCTCCTGAAATGGAATTTGATGAAGGGATGATAGATAGATAGATAGATAGATAGATAGATAGATAGATAATATGCACACACGCCACACACACACACACACATATGCACGCACGTGCATGGCATGTACAGATGGGGGGGTTCCAATGTTTTCAGAGGAAGGTGCTCACTGGTCAAAATAAATGTGCTGATAAATAAGGCTGGAAATAGCTGAATCATTAAATGTCTTCAAATAAATAAAAAGCAATTCCATTTTCTCTCTCTCTCTCTCTCTCTCTCTCTCTCTCTCTCTCTCACCATATAACAGCACATCTGAACTGACTGCAACATTCAAAAGAAGAAGAAACACAGAAGGTAGATATCCCTGCTTGACAGGATCTGATCTGAGATATCCCTGCTGGACAGGATCTGATCTGAGATGAGCATAAGTTCATCGAATGGCTGCCAACAGCATTTCACTGAGAATAGCTTCCACATTTTATGCTGTACAGTTAGTTAGTTAGTTAGTTAGTTAGTTAGTTAGTTAGTTAGATTAAAAGGGGCCTCTTTGAACTGGGGTGGTGTGTGGCTTCTCAGGTCAAGTCAGGTCAGGGAGGGGCTGAGGAATATCCCATTGGCCTTGACAATAGGCACCAGTCAGATGTTAATGTCAGGGCCTGAGAGTTCCTAATAGGGAATGGCTGGAGACCCTTGCTCACCCTAAAAACGCCTGACCTTGGAAAAGGAGTTGTGGAAAGCATGCACTTGAAACTGTGGTTTCACATCTTACCAGAAAGCTCCCACTCAGAAGGGAAAGTCACCGTGATATCTTACTCTTTGCCCAAGGATACCCTACAATGCTGATCATTCTTACTGAATTAAGTCTTTTACTGCAAATAAATCAATAATAGAAGACTTAATTCAGTAAGTCTTCTACTTACTGAATTAACTAAGAGTAAGTAAGTAAGTAAGCAAATATGTGGATGGATGAACAAACAAATAAATACAAAGTTCTCTGACTTTTCTTCTCATTATGGAACTCTCTCTCTCTCTCTCTCTCTCTCACACACACACACACACACACAAACAAACAAACAATAACTAAATATGCAATAAAAGGAAGAATAACACCTTTACTCAGGGGGCAGAGTGAACTCTGAAAGTTTTCCAGGCAGCCCTATATAGAGAGATGTTCCATGTCGGGCTGCCCTCCCTTCCTCAGCCGTGGCCTGTGCCTTGCGGCGGCTGTGTGACCTGTGCCTTGTAAATGGAGCCAGCATTTTAATATAAATTATCATGCACTGGCTTTTCTTGCTGCAGTTCTTTATGTTTTTTTTAGACACCTCAGATTGACTTCAAGTCCCCATGCACCCTATTCTGCCTCCCCATGTTGATTTAAACTCCACAGGCCCGCGTAAACTCTGCCTGTGTGGTTTACTCTTTTCTGAGTTGTTTTTAAATCTCCCTTGCAAGTACAGCTCTTAAGTGGTGCAAACCAGAGCACGAGGTTGCCGGTTGCGCAAGCTGGAACCCCTCAGGGTGACTCTGTCACGTGGAGGCATGCACGGCTTCCGGGTTACTCTTCTCTACCCCTGGATTCTGGGTTTATGGTTCCGTGTATGCTGTTTTTTGTTTAGTTCGTGACTTAGGCCCCAGTGTCGAGTCCAAGTTAACCTCAGCATTCAGGCCCATAATATCCATAGTGGCAGGACGATCTCTGAGGCCGACCAGGTGGTGGTGGTGCACGCCTTTAATCCCAGCACGCGGGAAGCAGAGACAGGAGGATTTCGTTGAGTTCGAGGCCAGCTGGATAATAGGTAATATTGCAGTTTTTGTTTCCAACATGAATTTAACTGTTTGGGCTACCAATACAATGGGTCTTTTCATGCAAGGTTTATATGACTATGAGGATAATTTAATTTACTGTCTACTAGGTTTTAGTATTCTTTTGAATATTCTATCATTTAGGAAGTATATGGCACTCCTAAGAACAATACTGTTTTTACTAGAAACCAATGCAGGTCAGGAGATTCAGGATTTAAAAGAGGCAATAATAAAAAGACTTGAAATTATTGAAGAAATTATTGGAGCTGGTGAACAGAGTAATAAGGCACAAGGACAGGATCCAATGCCAACACCAGCTATTAGAACTTTCTTACCCAAGGTTTTAGCGGCATACCATATACTTAATTCTGACAAAGCATCAACTTCTAAAGGATCAAAGTGAGTCAGAGAAACTAGATGGACACCAATAGCAATGAATGATCTAAAAGAAATTAAGCAGGCTATTGTTACTTTTGGTTTACAAAATGCATATGTAAAGGAAATGATAAGGACTTGGGCTTCTAATGCTAGAGCTACCCCCTATGATTTCCATCAGTTAGTGTCTGCAGTTTTAGATAAGGGACCTTCCTTGATGTTTGGAATTTATTTCAGAGAAGAATCCAAACATATGGAACAGCAAGGAAGAGCAAAAGGTGTTGAGGTTTCCCAAGATCAAATTCTTGGTGCAGGAGATTATGCTGATCCACAGGTCCAAGCTCTTTATGACGATGAAGTACTGTGTCTATGTCACCAAGCAGCTTTAAATGCTTGGAATAGGATACAAGATCCAGGAAAAAGGGTTGAATCATATACCAGAATTAGGCAGGGACAGAGAGAACCCTTTATTGACTTTTTGAAAAGATTAATTAAGGCTCTGGACATAGGGGTAACAGACCCAGAATCTAGATGAATACTTCTTGAATCTCTAGCTTTTGAGAATGCAAACATAGAATGCAAAAAGATAATTGGGCCTTTAAATCTAGATCAGAACCTATGGATGAATGGATTCAGCATACGATGAATGTTGAGGCATTTAGATATAATGATGAATCTTGGGTAGGAGAAGCAGTTTCCACAGCAATGAGGAGACATCAAACTGCCAGGTGTTTTAATTGTGGTAAATTAGGACATCTGAAAAGGGATTGCAGGCACAGAATTTCTAGGAATAATATCTCCCTTGGGAATGACAAGAATAGGAGACCTAGGCCTTCAGGTATATGTAGGCGATGCGGTAAAGGCCGACATTGGTCCAAAGAATGCAGGTCAACAACAGACAAACAAAGCAACCCGATACTGCCGGGAAACTCTTTGAGGGGCCTCTCGCAGGCCCCCAAGCCAACAGTGGCCCAGTCATTCCCAGTCACAGTGGAGAACGTGCCTCACCAAGAAAATTAAAAGCTCCAATTTCTGCTGTAAAAAGTAATACTGGTCTAAATGATGAATTGCGCGAGGAAGATGAGTCAAAAAACCCAGTAGGACAGAGTAAACGTATATTTCGGCAGACTTCTATTAACGATCGAAGACCAAAGCTAAGAGTCTGTATAAATGGCACTTTTATTGAAGGCTTATTAGACACAGGTGCGGATGTAAGTATCATTACTCCAGAATCCTGGAATCCAAATTGGCCTCTTCAAGAGGTGGATGTTCAGTTTCTGGGAATTGGAACCCTATCTCGTGTAAAACAAAGCACAAGATGGGTTGAATGCATTGGGCCCGAAGGGCAAATAGGAAGACTAAGGCCATATATAGCCAATATTGCCATAAATTTATGGGGCCGTGACCTGCTACAGCAATGGAATACCCAGATTAACGTTCCTGTAGTTCCAGGAACTCATAATTCTAGGAAAGATATGATGCGGTATTATGGAAAAAGGTCACCAGCCATTCAGGCTGTACAAGAACATACAACAAATACTAAACCTTTAGAGGTACCAACAGCCCTACCTTTAAAATGGCTAACTGAGAAGCCAATATGGATCAAACAGTGGCCTTTAGCTGGAGATAAATTGCAGGCATTGGAACAGCTGGTGCAAGAGCAACTAGATGCTCACCATATTGAAGAATCAAACAGCCCTTGGAATTCTCCTGCGTTTGTTGTAAGAAAGAAATCTGGTAAATGGAGAATGGTGACAGATCTAAGAGCTGTCAACAAAGTAATTGATAGCGCTACTACAAGACCTGTTTTTGGGTACCAACTGCCCAATCGTGATCCCAACCTAGTTAGCTGAAATGGTGCACATCTTGTACAATATTCTGTCCAGACCTCCATAAAATACTCAGAGACTATTTGCAATTTTAAAAGACATTGATCTTGAAATTTAACCATCATTTTACTTTCACAGGATCCCCCAGAAAGAACGTCGCCCCCATGACAGCTGGAAGTAATTCTTGAGGACGACGTCCCTCTCCCCAGTAAAGTTTGCCCCTGGGTTTAGGGACATCATTTAGGGGTTGAGATGTTGGGAGAGGAATTTTATAAGCTCAGGGATCAGTTTGAAAAAAAAAAGAGGATTAATGGGATAATAGATTTATAATTGTGAGTTACTGATTTTAGACAAATATATTGATATGGATTTTTATATTGATACAAAATTTAAATTATATTGACTATTGTATGCAGTGCGTATTTCTACCTCTATTTAAAACATTTTTGTGTATTGACTATATTGTTTTGATATATATATATATATATTGTATATATTTACCATTTTGCAGTGTACATTTCTCCTCTGATTGAGATACTCATATATTGTTTGTATATTCATTTATATTTATATTTAATGTATATTTGTACATTGTTTATATTTAGGGTCTTGTCTTTTTTTTTGTCGTTTATTGTCTTGTCTTTAGCTGATAGATATTGAGAAATACATAGATTATAGTGTTTAGTTTGTCTTTTAATTGACTAATCAGGTTCTTCTTTGAATATAGAATTTATACTCAGTATAGACAGATGGTCTTCACCTCTTAAGGAGCTGGAAATGGCCTTTTTCTCTCGGTTTGTGGTAGTGGACACAATTTCCTGGACCCGCTCTTTCGGATGTTGAGCCCAAGACCTCCTGGTTTCTTTTGGGAGGCTTGGGGAAGAATCCTCTCCTGGTACGAGGTGTGTGGAAACGGTTTCTCAGGGGTAGATAGTTTTAAAGTTGTTCTAAGGTTGTGTTTGGCCTTGCAAGTTGGTTGCTTGGCCGCTGAATAGGGTGTTCCGGTGCTGTTGTTCTTGTTTGTTGCTTTGGAGTTGTTTTCTACTTCCTATTCTCGGTACATTTTCCTTTCGTCTTATCGTTAGACTATATAAATGTAGTTCTTTTTTCTTGGCAGTTTTTTTTAGACTAGTGTGAGGTTTTGCTTTTTTATAATTTTGTGTGGTTGAATTTCTTCTAACTTGGGGTGTTGTGGGGGTCTTCCCCCATGCTCTTCGCTGGGTTGGTGTTTCCAGAGTGGTTTCTTTTTTTCTCGCGGGTCCTGTTTGTTGTGGTTTTTCCACCTATCACGTTGTTTGGTCCGCTCAGTGGCTGGACCAGCCACTCACAGTTCCCAGCTTCCTTGCTTATTTTTTCCTCCTTCTGCTTTTCAACTGGACGCTTGGCAACTCAGTCCATTGCTCTGATGAGGGTCTCTGTCTCTATCTCCCATCCTTTGTCTAATGAAGATTCTATGGTGATACTTGAGATAATCTTTAGTGTGATAGTGTGTCAAGGCCAGTTCAGGCACTCTCTCCTCTGTTGCCCAAGTGCCTAGCTGCGGATATCACCGTGACCACTGGGATCCCCACTAGAGCCAAGTCTCTTGCCAACCCTAAATTGGGCCCCTTAATGTAGAGATTTCTTCCCTCCTCCTATATTAAGCCTCCTTCCATCCTCACTTCCCCACCCCCAAACTCTCCCAGTTTTACCTTCTCCGTTGATTTCTCCCCCTCTCCCCTTCCCCTATCCAGCCCACACTCCTAACCCTACCTCATGCTCCCAACTTTTGCCTGGCAACTCTTTTGCGCTCCAATTTCCAGGAGGATCTATATATGTTCTCTTGGGGTTCATCTTGTTATTAGGCTTCTCTAGGCTTGTGAACTATAGACTCAATGACTTTTGTTTATGGCTAGAGTCCATTTTACCTGAGTGACTACAAAGCATATTCATGTTTTTGGGTCTGGGTTATCTCACTCAGGATAGTGTTTTCTTTTCCATCCATTTGTATGCAGAATTCAAGATGTCTTTTTTGCCCTTCCCAGAGTAGTATTCTAATGTGTATATGTTCCATACTTTTTTTCCATTTTCCATTGAAAGCATCTATGTTTTTCGGTTTTAGCTATACAAATAATGCTGCTATGAACATAGTTGAGCAAATGCTTTTGTAGTATGATTGGGCATCACTTGGGGTATAATTCCAGGTGGTATTACTGGATCTTCAGGTGGATTCAGTCCCAACTTCCTGATAACCGCCACTGCTTTCAGTTGTTGCACAAGTTTGCATTTCACCAGCATGGTGAGTGCTTTCCCCTCTCCACATCCTTTCCAGCTAGGTTTTTGTGTTTTTGAAATTAGCCATTTGACGGAGTGTCGTGATATCTCAATTTGTTTGGATTTGAATTTTCTTATTGTAAGGAAGTTGAACATGACTTAAGTGTTTTTGGCCTTTGAACTTCTTTGTTGTAATTTTGTTCAGTTCATCCATAATGGTTAATTAGTATTTTATGTTTAGTTTTTGAGTCCTTTTATATTTGGATGTTTAGACAGCCAGTAGAACGAGCACACACATACTCCTCCAAATGGATCTCCTCAGTACAGGAGAAGGGCGTCTTTATATTTAAAATATTATACCACTGTCACAGTTATCAAAGTCCAGAACACCTCATCTTTCAGCATTCACACCTGTATTTTGATTTCTAGATACCATAGTAACCACCAATCTGCTTCAGTGGGTCTGTCTTCTTATTCGAGACAGCCTCATATATCCCAAGCTGTTCTTGAACTCACTTTACAAGGTGAACATCACCAATCTCAAAGCTGGGGTAATATTGGGATTCACACATTTATAACTGCAGGTCAGGACAGGGTCTTCTGTCTGAATTGTGCCATTTACAAAGAACTTGTCACTGTCCAGTGCCCAGTTTAAGGGACAAACGGAGGAGCTTTAAACCTAAAAGATTGTGCCCTAGTCCCCTGTGCCTGACTCAACTCTTTGCCCTTTCCTCAGAGATGCCTGTCCCCTTGGGCCTTCTAAGGTGGGACTCCCAGGATCCCTCTCCAGAGAGCAACAAGGGAAACAAGGCCTCTATGAAGTGGACTTTGAAATGGGATTCCCTCAGCCACAAAGTACTACTGCCTGAATGTCGGCAGGCCCCATCTTGCCTGGTCCTCCTGGGCACCAGGTTCTCACCTGTGTGGTACAAGATGTCTGGTAGATCCAAGAATGAGTGCCCTACTCGAGAGTGGAACTCACTGGTGTGGCCTAGCAGAGCCCTGAGTTTATAAGCTCCACAGGACACCCCGCCCCTTGCCCCAACCAGCCCTCTGTGACTTCAGTCCCCTGTGTTATGCAAGGCCTCTCTGATTGGTCAGCAGCCCTGGCTCACTGTGCCCTCTCCCCAGCTTATAATTTTGTGGGTGTCAGAGTGTGTTCAATTTTAAGACCTCTGTGCTTATAAATGTAGGTATTTAGATTGTGTTTGATAGTAGGGACAAAGTCTTTATGACAGTATCCAACTCCTTGTCATTACCATATAAAAAGACAAATATTTTAGCCTGACAGAGTGCTACAGTCTTTTATTCCCAGCACACAGAGGCAGAGGCAGGTGAATCTCTGTGAGAAGTCAGCCTGGTCTACATAGTGACTTCCAGGACAGCCAGATATACATAGTGAGATCCCTTCATAGAAAAACGACAAATATTTTCTACTGTATGGGAATTGAGATGAGAGAGGTGTCACTGGGCTAGTAATATTTTCTCACAACATTTATTCAATCAAATTTACTATTAACAAATTTAGTATTACTAGCTTAATTCAGGGAGGACTGCCATAGGTGTGATCAAAACTTTCTAATAATACCATTTTATTAAACATACATCATACTTGGCTCTACTAAATCTTGTTTTACAAAAATTAACTCAAAGGAATAAGTTTCTTATTTCTTATCTAGGCTATCTTCCAGAAAATTATGTTTGGAAATTTATTCTAGGGCATAGCATGACTAGTCACTTGAATGAAGACAAAGAAATCGTGTCTTGAAAAACCAAAATAAATAAATAAATAAATAAATATAAATTTTAACAAAAAAATAAAGAACTAGGATGGACTTGTTCTTAATTGGAAACTGGTCTAAGTTAATATAAACCAGAGGCTCCACAGTTTACTATATTCAGTTATATTATTTCTTAATATGTAAGGAACAGGACTGGGTATATTTTATTGATTTTTTTGGAGAATAGATTAGATTTCCTCTCACACCAATATTTCAGGCTTCGCAAAACTTTTAATAATAGCAACTTAAGAAACATAGGGCTTTGGCTTGAAGAATTTGCTTAGCTGTTAAATGCTCATCTTCTCTTGTAGGGGACACAAATTTGATTCTCAACAACCAAAACTCATAGCTTACAACAACTTCTAACTCTAGCTGCAAGGATCTGATACGAATTTCTAGACTTGGTTAGGGCTTACAATCATACAATCATACATACTCTTACAAACTAACAGAGAGAGAGAGAGAGAGAGAGAGAGAGAGAGAGAGAGAGAGAGAGAGAGAGAGAGAGAGAGAGAGAGAATTACAAATAGAACTAAACCTTAAAGAATGAAATAACATATTTTAATATTGAGTTGATGAGAGAGTTCCTTGGCTAAGTGGCTTGGTGCCTAAGAATGAGGACCTAAATTTTAATACCCAGCACTCAGTTAAGAATCAGATCTGGGATATGTCGATAACCCCAGTGTTGCAGGGGACAGAGGCAGGTGAATCCCAATGTATCACTGTTCAAAGAATCTAATAAACAGTTCTCATCAAGAATAGAAATTACTTTCAGCAAACCAAATCAGTATAAATAAAATGAGGCAATTTTTTGGTAACATTCTTGAGTTATGACATGAGGACACACAGAGTAAGGGCAGAGGATTGTAATTTTGAGACTAGTCTGAACTTCATGATACTGTCTTAAAAAAAAAAAAAAAAAACAAACAAAACCCAGCCAGGCATAGTGGTTTATATTAATCCCAAGACTTAGGAAATAGGTAAGTGGATTTGGGGAAATTAGAGGCCAGCTTCTATGTGATGAGTTTCAGTACCACCTATGTGACATAGTGAAATACTGGCTCATTTTTTTTAACTGGATTGGTGGTGGTGCAACATGCCTTTAATCCCAGCCTTTGGGAGGCAGAGGTAGTCGGATCTCTGTGAGTTAGAGGCCAGCCTGGTCCACAGAGCAAGTTTCAGGACAGGCTCTAAAGCTACACAGAGAAACCCTAAGGAAAAAAAGACTTTAAATAACAGCAAAATATTAGTATCTAGGCAAAACTTCAGTCTTCCTCTCCTTCATTACATCTGTACACTAGTGTGTATGTGTGTGTTCTGTGTATACACATGTATGTGTGTTTTCTGTATATAAACTTCTGTGTGTTCTGTGCATACATGTGTGTGTGTCCTGTGCATACTCATATGTGTGTTCTATGCATACATGTGTGCATACATTTAGTGTACCCTCCATGCACAGAGACCGGACGTGGAGGCTAGGTGTTCTGATCTATCAGTCTACACCTGTTTAAGCTGAGAAAGCATCTTTCTCTGAACCTGGAGCTAGGTTGGCCATCTGCAGGCCCTAGAGATTTTGGGGTCTCCATTCTCTTCAGATTCAACAGTCCAGGGGTTAAAGTAACCTACATAGCCACAAGCAACTTTTTACAAGCATTGTAGGACCTAACCTCAAACTTATGTGTTTGAATGGAAAGGACACTTAACTGAATACTCTCTCCAGCTCTCAATTAAAAAATTTGTTTTAATATTTTTTTTTTTTTTTTTAATTTAATTTTCCATTCAAAAATTTACACTTCCTCCCCTCCTCCCATTTCCCTCATGTTACCCCGTCACTTTCCTCCCTCCTCTTCCTCCTTAAGAGAGGGCAGGGTACACTGCCCTGTGGGAAGTCCAAGGCCCTCCCCCTTCCATCAAGTCCTAGGAAACTGTGCATCCAAATAGCCTGGGGTACCACAAAGGAAACACCTGCTGTAGAAACAGGCCCCAGTGCTATTTCTCAGTCAGCCTCCATTGTCAGCCACATTCAGAGAGTCTGATTTGATCACAAGATCATTCAGGTCTGGTCCATCTGGCTTTGGTGAGCTCCCATTAGATCATGCACAATGTCTCAGTGGCTGGACCTCTGTGCTTATAAATGTAGGTATTTAGATTGTGTTTGATAGTAGGGACAAAGTCTTTATGACAGTATCCACCTCCTTGGATAACAGTTGGAAATCACTACCATTTAAAAAGACAAATATTTTAGCCAGACAGAGTGCTACCGTCTTTTATTCCCAGCACACAGAGGCAGAGGAAGGTGAAACTGTGCATCCAAACAGCCTATGAAACAGTGCATCCATATAGTCTGGGGTATAGTGTATACCTTGTGTACACTAAGAACATTGTGCACATTTTGTATACACTGTGTACATTTTGTTTACATTGTGTACATTTTGTACACTGTTTACATTGTGTACACTATTTGTACATTGGGTACACTGTGTACATTTTGTGTAAATTGTGTTCAGTTTGTGCAACATTGTGTACATTTTGTTCACTTTGTACACTTTTTGTACATTGGGTACACTGTGTACATTTCTGTACATTTTGTACTTTGTGTACGTTTTGTGTACATTGTGTAAATTTTGTGTACTTTGTGCATATTGTGTACAATTTGTGTACATTGTGTACATTTTGTACGCTTTGAACATTGTGTACAAATTTGTACATTGTGTACACTGTGTACATTTTGAGTACATTGTGTACACTGTGGACATTGTTTACATTTTGTACACTACATTTCGTACACTTTGTATATTATGTTCATTTTGTACTGTACATTTTGTACACTGTGTACATTGTGTCCACTTTTTATACATTGTGTACACTATGTATATTTTGTTTACATTGTGTACATTTTGTTTATAATTGTGCACATTTTGTGTACATTGTGTATATTTTGTGTACATTGGGTAACTTTTTGTACATTGTGTACATTGTGTACATTTTGTGTACATTGTGTACATTTGCTGTACATGGAATAAACTGAGTACATTGTGTACATTTTGTACACTGTACATTTTTTACACTGTGTATATTTTATGTATATATTGTGAACACAGTGTACATTATGTGTACACTGTGTACATTTTGTACACTGTGTACATTGTGTACATTTATTGTACATTGTGTACACTGTGTACATTTTTTGTACATTGTGTACAGTTTGTGTACATGGTGTATATTATTTACACTGTGTACATTGTGTACACTTTTTAAATTTTGTGTGCATTATGTACATTGTGTACACTTTTGGAGCATCGTTTTCACAGTGTACATTTTGTGTTCATTGTGTACAATTTCTGTAAATTGTGAACACTGTGTATATTTTGTGTACATTTATTTTTAATTGATATTGTGTACATTTTGTGTACATTGTGTACATGGTTTATATTTTGTGTACATTGTGTACATTTCGTGTACATTGTGTATATTTTGTGTACATTGTGTAAACTTTTTGTACATTGAGTACACTGTGTACATTTTGTGTACATTGTGTACATTTGTTGTACATGGTATAAACTATGTACATTGTGTACATTTGTTGTACATTTTGTACACTGTACATTTTGTACACTGTACATTTTGTACAATGTTTACATTGTGTGGATTTTGTATACATATTTTTTGCATTGTGTACATTTTGTACACTGTGTAGATTGTGTACACTTTTGTATATTGTGTACGCTCTGTACATATTATTATGTAATTTTGTACACTGTGTACATTGTTACACTTTCTGTACATTGTGTATACTGTGTACATTGTGTATATTTAGTGTACATTGTGTACATTTTTTGCACTGTATATATTGTGTATACATTTTTACATTGTGTACATTGTGTACATTGTGTACATTTTGTATATTGTGTACATTTTGTGTACATTGTGTACATTTTGTGTATATTGTGTAAACTGTTTACATTGTGTACATTTTGTACACTCTACTTTTTGTACACTGCGCACACTGTGCAAAATGTGTACATTTTGTGTACATTAAGTACATTTTGTACACAGTGTACATTGTTAACAATTTTTGTACATTGTGTACACTGTGTACATTTTGTGTACACTGTGAACATTGTGTACATATTGTACACTGTGTACATTGTGTATGTTTTGTACATTTTGTGATCATTGTGTATATTGTGAACATTTTGTGACAGTGTGTATATTTTGGACACTGTGTACATTGTGTGTATGTTGTATACATATTGTGTACGTTTTGTGTAGAATGTGTACATTTTGTACACTGTGTCGATTGTGTACACATTTGTACATTGTGTACACTGTGTTTATATTGTGTAATTTTTATACATTGTGTTCATTGTGTACACTTTCTTACATTGTGTATATTGTGTACACTTTTTGTACATTGTGTACATTGTGTACATTTTATACACTGTGTACATTGTGCACCTTATTTGTACATTGTGTACAGTGTGTACAATGTGCATATTTTGTGTACATTGTGTACTTTTGTGTACATATTGTACACTGTATACATTGTGTACAATTTTTGTACATTGGGTACACTGTGTACATATTGTGTACATTGTGTACATTTTTATACATTGTTTTTTTTTTTTTACATTTGTGTACATTTTGTACACTGTGTATATTGTGTACATTTTTTGTTCATTTTTTGAACATTTTGTGTACATTGTGTACATTTTGTATGATGTGTACATTGTGTACACTGTGTACATTTTGTGTACCTTTTCTACACTGTTTACATTGTGCACAATTTTTGTACATTGTGAACAATGTGTACATTGTGTACATTTTGTGTGCATGTTATAAACTGTGCATTGTGCTCATTTTGTACACTGTACATTTTGTAAACTGTGTACATTGTTAACATTTTGTGTACATATTTTGTACTTTTGTACTTTGTGTACATTTTGTGTACATTGTGCACATTGTGTACATTTTGTGTACATTGTGTACATTTTGTACACTTTGTATATAGTGTACATTTTGCACTGTACATTTTGTACACTGTGTACATTGTGTCCACTTATTGTACATTGTGTAAACTGTGTTCATTTTGTTTATATTGTGTACATTGTGTACAATTGTGTACATTGTGTACATTGTGCACATTAGTTGTACATTGTGTACATTTTGTGTACATTGTGTACATTTTGTACACTGTACATTGTGTACACTTTCTGTACATTGTGTAAACTGGACATTTTCTGTACATTGTGTATATTTTGTACAGTGTACATTGTGTACAATGTGTACATTTTGTGTACATTGTGAACATTTTTTACACTGTGTACATTGTGTACACTTTTTGTATATTGTGTACACTGTGTACATTTTTTGTACATTGTGAACATAGTGTACATTTTGTGTACATTGTGTACATTTTGTACACTTGGTACATTTTGTACACGTTTGTACATTGTGTACAATGTGTACATTTTGTTTACATTGTGTACACTGTGGACATTGTGTACATTTTGTGCACTATGTTTTGTACACTGTGTATATTTTGTACATTTTGCACTGTACATTTTGTACACGGTATACATTGTGCCCACTTTTTGTACATTCTGTAAACTGTGTATATTTTGTGTACAATTTTTGTACATTGGGTTCACTGTGTTCATTTGGTGTACAATGTGTACATTTTGTGTACATTCTGTACATTTTGTGTACATTGTGTAAACTTTTGTACATTGTGTAAACTGTGTATATTATGTGTACATTTTGTACATTGTGTACATTTCATGTACATGGTATAAACTGTGTACATTGTGTTTGTTTTCTACACTGTACATTTTTTACACTATGTATATTTTGTGTACATATTGTGTACATTTTGTGTATACTCAGTTCATCTTGTACACTGTGTACATTGTGTACACTTATTGTATATTGTGTACACTGTGTACATTTTTTTTTATTTTGTGTACATTGTGTACACTCTGTACATTGGTTACAATTTGTACATGGTGTACATTGTGTACACTTTGTACATTTTGTGAACATTTTGTGCACTTTTTGAACATTGTTTTCACAGTGTACATTTTGTGTACATTGTGTACATTGTGTACAATTTCTGTACATTGCGTATACTGTGTATATTTTGTACACTGTGTGCATTGTTTACACATTTTGTACATTGTTTATAATGTGTACTTTTTGTGTATATACTGTATATTTGTACACTCTGTACATTGTGTCTACTTTTTGTAAATTGTTTTCACTGTGAAGATTTTGTGTGTATTTTGTACATTTTATTACATTGTGTACACTTTGTACATTTTTTGAACATTGTGTACATTGTGTACACATTTAGAACATTGTTTTCTCAGAGTACCTTTTGTGTACATTGTGTATATTTTGTGTATATTTAGTACAGTGTGTGCATTGTGTAAATTTTTTGTACATTGTGTATTATGTGTACCCTTCTTTTACATTGTTTATACTGTGTACGTTTTGTGTATATAGTGTATATTTGTACACTGTGTACATTGTGTCCACTATTTGTACATTGTTTTCACTGTGTACATTTTGTGTACATTGTGTATATTGTGTACATTTTATTACATTGTGTACATTTTATACATTTTTTGTACATTGTGTACACTGTGTCCATTGTGTACATTTTGTACACTGTACATTTTGTACACTGTGTACATTGTGTGGATATTGTGTACATATTTTTTATATTGTGTACATTTTATGTACATGGTAAAAACTGTGTACATTGTGTACATTTTGTACACTGTTCATTTTGTACATTGTACATTTTTTACATTGTGTACATTTTGTGTACATAATTTTGTAAATTTTGTACATTTTGTGTACATTGTGCACATTGTGTACATTTTGTGTACATTGTGTACATTTTGTACACTGTACATTTTTTACACTGTCTATATTATATACATTTGGAATACCGTACATTTTGTACACTGTGTACATTGAGTCCAGATTTTGTACGTTGTGTACATTGTGTACATTTCCTTTACATTGTGTACATTTTGAACATTGTGTACATTTTGTACACTGTACATTGTGTACAAATTTTGTACATTGTGTAAACTGTGTATTTTGTATACATTGTGGACATTGTGTTCATTGTGAAAATTATGTGTACATTGTGTAGAGTGCTTATATTGTGTACATTTTTTGTACATTGTGTAAATTTTATGTATATTTTGTACAATCTGTACACTGTGTACATTGTGTACACTTTTTGTACATTGTGTACACTGTGTACATGTGTACATTGTGTTTACATTGTATAAACTGAATATGTTTGTTCATTTTGTACACTGTATATTGTGTAGACTGTTTACATTTTGTGTACATTGTGTACATTGTGGACATTTTGTGTATATTGTGTACACTGTGTACATTTTGTACACTGTGTACATTTTGTACACTGTCCATTTTGTACAATTTGTTCATCGTGTACAGTATGTATATTTTGTGTACATTGTATAAACTGAGTACAATGTGTACATTTTGTGTACATTGTGTATATTGTGTACATTGGGTTCATTTTGTGTACACTGTGTACATTTTCTGTACATTGTATACATTTTTTTAAACTTTGTATATTTTGTACAATTTTTGTACATTGTGTACACTGGGGACATTGTGTACATTTTTTGCACTACATTTTGTACATTGTATATAATGTGTATATTTGGTACACTGTACATTTTGTACACTGTGTACATTGTGTCCAGTTTTTGTACGTTGTGTACATTGTGTACATTGTGAATATTTTGTACACTGTACATTGTGTACACTTTTTGTACATTGTTTACACTTGGTACATTTTGTGTATATCGTGCACACTGTGTAAATTTTGTACATTTTGTACACTGTACATTTTGTACACTGTGTATATTTTGTACATTTTGCACTGTACATTTTGTACACTGTGTACATTGTGTACATTCTGTGTACATATTGTGTCCATTGTGTCCATTCTGTGTACATTGTGCACATTCTGTACATTTTGTGTAAAATGTGTACGTTGTGTACTTTTTGTGTACATTTTGTGAACACTGTGTACCTTTTGAGTACATTTTGTGTAAATTGTGTACTATGTGTATACTTTCTGTATATTGTGAAACTGTGTATACTTTGTGTAAATTGTATACATGTGGACACTGTGTATATTCTGCAAATTTTGTGTACACTCTGTACATTTTGTACAGTGCTTACTTTTTGTACATTTTTTGTACATTGTATAAATTTTGTGTATAATTTGCACAATGTGTTCATTGTGTACAATGTGTATATTTTGTGTACATTGTATAAACTGTGTACATTTTGTACATTTTGTACACTGAGTATATTATGTACATTATGTACATTGTGTACATTTTGTACATTGTGTACATTGTGTACATTTTGTACATTGTGTACATTTTGTGTACATTGTGTACATTTTTGTGTACATTGTGTACATTTGTGTACATTGTGTACATTTGTGTACATTGTGTACACTGTGTACATTGTGTACATTTTGTACACTGTACGTTTTGTACAATGTGTTCTGTTGTGTAAAATGTGTGTATATTGTGTACATTGTATAAACTGGGTCTTTGTACATTGTGTACACTATTTGTACATTGGGAACACTGTGTACATTTTGTGTACATTGTGTACATTGTGTTCATTTTGTATATACTGTTTAAATTATTTGTACATTGTGTACATTTTGTACATTTTTGTACATAGTGTACACTGTGTACATTTTGTGTACATAGTTTACACTTTGGACATTTTTTACATTTTGTACACTGTACATTTTGTACACTGTGTACATTGTGTACAATGTGTACATTGTTTCTACATTGTGAACATTTTGTGCACTGTGAACATTATGTACACTTTTGTAAATTGGGTACACTGTGTACATTTTCTTTTATATTGTGTACTTTTTGTACATTTTTTGTACATTGTGTACATTGTGTGCATTTTGTGTACATTTTTTGTACATTGTGTACATTTTTTACACCTTGTACATTGTGTACAGTTTTTGTACATTGTGTACACTGTGTACATTTTGTGTACATTGTGTACATTTGGTGTACATGGTATAAACTGTGTACATTTGTGTAAATTTTGTACACTGTGTATATTTTGTACATTTTTCACTGTACATTTTGTATACTTTGTACATTGTGTACATTCTGTGTACATATTGTGTCCATTGTGTCCATTCTGTGTACATTGTGCATATACTCTATATTTTGTGTACATTGTGTAACCTTTTTGTACATTGTACATTGTGTATATTTTGTGTATTTTGTATTGTGTACATTGTGTACATTGTGTACGTTTGTGTCTACATGGAATACACTGTGTACATTTGTGTAAATTTTGTACACTGTAAATTTTTACAATTTGTGTACATTGTGTACATTTTGTTTACATATTGTGTACACTTTGTGTACACTCTGTACATTTTGTACATTTGTGTACATTATGTACACTTATTGTACATTGTGTACATTTTTGTGTACATTTTGTGAACATTTATTGTACTTTGTGTACATCCTGTACACTCTGTACATTGGCTACCATTTTGTGTACACTGTGTACATTGTGTACACTTTGTACATTTTTGAACATTGTATACAGTGTGTACACTTTTTGAACATTTGTTTCACATTGTGTCCATTTTGTGTACATTGTGTACAATTTCTGTACATTGTGTACACTGTGTATATTTCTTTTATATTTTTGTACATCTTGTGTACATTGTGTACACTTTTTGTACATTTTGTATAATGTGTACCTTTTTTGTACATTGTGTACATTGTGTACGTTCTGTATATATAGTGTATATTTTCTACACTGTGTACATTGTGTACACTTTTTGTACATTTTGTTTACATTGTGTACATTTTGTGTACATTGTGTACATTGTGTATATTTGTGTACATTGTGTACATTGTGTACACATTTTTGTACACATTTTGTACATTGTGTACATTGTGTACATTTTGTACATTGTACATTTGTACACTTTGTGTACATTGTATATTTTGTAATATTGTACATTGTGTACATTTTGTGTACATTGTGTACATTGTGTACATTGTGTACATTTTGTGTACATTTGTGTACATTGTGTACACTTTGTGTACATTGTGTACATTGTGTACATTTTGTGTACATTGTGTACATTGTGTACATTGTGTACATTGTGTATATATTGTGTACATTTTGTACACTTGTGTATTTTTGTGTACATTTTTTGTACATTGTGTACATTGTGTATTTTGTACATTTTGTGTACATTGTGTACATTGTGTACATTGTGTACATTTTGTACATTGTGTGTACATTGTGTACATTATTTGTACATTGTGTACATTGTGTACATTTTGTGTACATTGTGTACATTGTGTACATTTTGTACATTGTACATTGTGTACATTTGTGTACATTTTGTGTACATTGTGTACATTTTGTGTACATTGTGTACATTTTGTACACTGTACATTGTGTACATTTTGTACATTTGTACATTGTGTACATTGTGTACATTGTGTACATTTTGTGTACATTTTGTGTACATTGTGTACATTTTGTGTACATTGTGTACATTTTGTACATTGTGTACATTGTGTACATTGTGTACATTTTGTACATTTTGTACATTTTGTGTACATTGTGTACATTTTGTGTACATTGTGTACATTGTGTGTACATTGTGTATTGTGTACATATTGTGTACATTGTGTACATTTGTGTACATTGTGTACATTGTGTACATATTTGTATTTTGTGTACATTTGTGTACATTGTGTACATTTTTGTGTACATTTTGTACATTGTGTACATTGTGTACATTTTGTGTACATTGTGTACACTGTGTACATTGTGTACATTTTTGTACATTGTGTACATTTTGTGTACATTGTGTACATTGTGTACATTTTGTGTACATTGTGTACATTGTGTACATTTGTGTACATTTTGTACATTGTGTCATTGTGTACATTTTGTGTACATTGTGTACATTTGTACATTTTGTACATTGTGTACATTGTGTACATTTTGTACACATTGTGTACATTTGTGTACATTGTGTACACTGTGTACATTGTGTACATTGTGTACATATTGTGTACATTGTGTACATTGTGTACATTTTGTGTACATTGTGTACATTGTGTACATTTTTGTACATTGTGTACATTTTGTGTACATTGTGTACATTGTGTACACATTGTGTACATTGTGTACATTTTTTTGTACATTGTGTACATTTTGTGTACATTGTGTACATTTTGTGTACATTGTGTACATTGTGTACATTTTGTACATTTGTGTACATTTTGTGTACATTGTGTACACATTTGTGTACATTGTGTACATTTTGTGTACATTTTGTGTACATTGTGTACATTTTGTGTACATTGTGTACACATTGTGTACATTGTGTACATTTTGTGTACATTTGTGTACATTGTGTACATTGTGTACATTGTGCACATGTGTACATTGTGTACATTGTGTACATTGTGTACATTTTGTGTACATTGTGTACATTGTGTACATTGTGTACATTTTGTGTACTGTGTACATTGTGTACATTGTGTACATTGTGTACATTGTGTACATTGTGTACATTGTGTACATTTTGTACATTGTGTACATTGTGTACATTGTGTACATTTTGTGTACATTGTGTACATTTGTGTACATTGTGTACATTGTGTACACTTTGTACATTGTGTACATTGTGTACATTGTGTACATTTTGTACATTGTACATTGTGTACATTGTGTACATTTTGTACATTGTGTACATTTTGTGTACATTGTGTACACTGTGTACATTTTGTGTACATTTGTGTACATTGTGTACATTTTGTACATTATTGTGTACATTTTGTACATTGTACATTGTGTACATTTGTGTACATTTTGTGTACATTTTGTGTACATTTTGTGTACATTTTGTGTACATTGTGTACATTTTGTGTACATTTGTGTACATTGTGTTGTGTACATTTTGTGTACATTGTGTACATTTTGTATTTGTACATTTTGTACATTGTGTACATTTTGTACATTTTGTACATTTGTGTACATTTGTGTACATTGTGTACATTTTTTGTGTACATTGTGTACATTGTGTACATTTTGTGTACATTGTGTACATTTTGTGTACATTGTGTACATTTTGTGTACATTGTGTACATTGTGTACATTGTGTACATTTTGTGTACATTTTGTGTACATTTGTGTACATTGTTGTATATTGTGTACATTTTGTGTACATTTGTACATTGTGTACATTGTGTACATTTTGTGTACATTGTGTACATTGTGTACATTGTGTATTGTGTACATTTGTGTACACATTGTGTACATTGTGTACATTGTGTACATTTTGTACATTTGTGTACATTTTGTGTACATTGTGTACATTGTGTACATTGTGTACATTTTGTGTACATTGTGTACATTTGTACATTTGTGTACATTGTGTACATTTTGTGTACATTTTGTACACATTTGTACATTGTGTACATTTTGTGTACATTGTGTACATTGTGTACATTTTGTGTACATTGTGTACATTTTGTACATTGTGTACATTGTGTACATTTGTGTACATTTTGTACATTTGTGTACATTGTGTACATTTTGTGTACATTTGTGTACATTGTGTACATTTTGTGTACATTTTGTGTACATTGTGTACATTTTGTACATTGTGTACATTTTGTACATTGTGTACATTGTGTACATTTTGTGTACATTGTGTACATTGTGTACATTTTGTGTACATTGTTATAAACTGTGTACATTTGTGTACATTGTGTACATTGTGTATTTGTGTACATTTTGTACATTGTGTACATTTGTACATTGTGTACATTTTTGTACACATTGTACATTTGTGTACATTTTGTGTACATTTTTGTGTACATTGTGTATTTTGTACATTGTATTTTTGTGTACATTTTGTACATTGTGTACATTTGTGTACATTTTGTACATTGTGTACATTGTGTACATTTGTGTACATTTTGTACATTTTGTGTACATTGTGTACATTGTGTACATTTGTGTACATTTTGTACATTTTTGTACATTGTGTACATTTTGTGTACATTTTTGTACATTGTGTACATTGTGTACATTTGTGTACATTGTGTTGTACATTTTGTACATTTTGTACATTGTGTACATTTTGTGTACATATTGTGTACATTTGTGTACATTTGTGTACATTGTGTACATTTTGTGTACATTGTGTACACTTATTGTACATTGTGTACATTTTGTGTACATTGTGTACATTGTGTACATTTTGTGTACATTGTGTACATTGTGTACATTGTGTACATTTTGTACACTGTGTACATTGTGTACATTTTTGTACATTGTGTACATTGTGTACATTGTGTTTTGTGTACATTTGTGTACATTGTGTACATTTGTGTACATTGTGTACATTTTGTGTACATTGTACATTTGTACATTACATTGTGTACATTGTGTACATTTGTGTACATTGTGTACATTTGTACATTTTGTGTACATTTTTGTGTACATTGTGTACATTTTGTACATTTTGTACATTGTGTACACTTGTACGTTTTGTGTACATTGTGTACATTTCTGTACATTGTGTACATTGTGTGTACATTGTGTACATTTGTTACACTGTGTACATTGTGTACATTTTGTGTACATTGTGTACATTGTATACTTTTTGTACATTTTGTGTACACTGTGTACGTTTTGTGTACATTGTGTACATTGTGTACATTGTGTACATTTTGTTTTGTCACTATTGTATACATTGTGTACATTGTGTACATTTTGTGTACATTGTTACATTCTGTACACTTTTTGTACATTGTGTACACTGTGTACATTTTGTGTACATTGTGTACATTGTGTACATTGTGTACATTTTGTTTACATTGTATACACTGTGTACATTTTGTGTATTTTGTGATGTACATTTTGTACATTTTGTGTACATTGTGTACATTTTGTTATTGTGTAATATTTTTGTTTACATTGTGTACATTGTGTACATTTTTGTGTACATTTGTTGTACACATTGTGTACATTTTGTGTACATTGTGTACATTGTGTGTTTGTTTTGTGTACATTGTGTGTATATTGTGTACATTGTGTACATTTTGTGTACATTTTTGTACATTGTGTACATTGTGTACATTTTTGTACATTTGTGTCACATTTGTATAGTGGTACATTGTTTAAATTTAGTGTGTACATTGTGTACATTGTGTACATTGTGTAAATTTTGCACTGTACATTTTGTACACTGTGTACATTTTGAACATTCTGTGTACATATTTTGTCCATTGTGTCCATTCTGTGTACATTGTGTACATTCTGTACATTTTGTGTACATTGTGTACGTTGTTTACTTTTTGTGTACATTTTGTACACTGTACATTTTTGTACATTTTGTGTAAATTGTGTACTATGTGTATACTTTCTTTGTACATTGTGTACATTCTGTGTACATTTGTACATTTGTCACTGTGTACATTGTGCACATTTTGTGTTTTCTTGTGTACATTGTTTACATTGTGTACATTTTGTGTACATTTGTGTACACTTGTTTTTGTAATTGTATTGTTACTTTTTACAAGTGTAATTGTTATATTTTGTGTACATTTTATACACTGTGTACACTGTGTACATTGTGTACATTTGTACATTTTGTACTTTGTGTACATTGTTACATTTTTTTTACATTGTTACATTTGTGTATTTTTTGTACATTTTGTACACTGTGTACATTGTGTATACTTTTTGTACATTGTTTATACTTTGTACATTTTGTAAACATTGTGTACATTTTGTACACTGCACATTTTGTACACTGTTTATATTGATTACCTTTTGCACTGTACTTTTTTAATATTTTATTTTTTCTATTTTTTAATTTAAAAAAAGAAATTTCTGCCTCCTCCCCTCCTCCCATTTCCCTTCCCCTCCTTCCTCTTGCCCCCCTCCCCTTACTGCTCCCCCTCCCTCTGCAGCCTGAAGAGCAGTCAGGGTTCCCTGCCCTGTGGAAAGTCCAAAGTCCTCCACCCTCCATCCTGGTCTAGGAAGGTGAACATCCAAACTGGGTAGGCTCCCACAAAGCCAGAACATGAAATAGGATCAAAACCCGGTGCCATTGTTCTTGACTTCTCAGCAGCCCTCATTGTCCGCCAAATTCAGAGAGTCCGGTTTTATAACGTGCTTTTTCCTTCACAGTCCAGCTGGCCTTGGTGAGCTCCCAATGAATCAGTCCCACTATCTTCGTGGGTGGGTGCACCCCTTGTGGTCCTGACTTCTTTGCTGATATTCTCCTTCTTCTGCTCCTCACTGGAACATCGAGAGTTCAGTCCGATGATCTAGTGTGTCTCTGTCTCTATGTCCTTCCATTGCCAGATGAAGTTTCTATGGTGATATGCAAGATATTCATGAGTATGTCTATAGGATAGGGTGATTTCAGGTTCCCTATCCTCAGCTGCCCCACGAAGTAAAAGGGGGACATCGCCTTGCGCACCTGGGAGCCCCTCTAGGTCCAAGTATCTTGCCATCCCTAAGATGGCTCCCTTAATTAAGATGTGTGTTTCCCTGATCCCCTAACAAACCTTCCTTAATCCCAATCATCCCATTGCCCCAAGTTCCAACCAAACCTCCCCTTCTCACATTTCTCTCCCCTTCTCCCCTTACCCCCCACCCACCACACCCCCAAGATCCCAATTTTTTGC
>CADCXT010000846.1:0-16730 GCA_902806775.1 Microtus agrestis
GAGAACTCTTACAAGTGAACGCACACCCTTTATGTATTCTCCCCCAATTACTGGTTTGTGTATTCATAGGAACCAGAAAATTTGCATTTTGTTCTGATGTCTCCTACTATGGTGTTTGAGGAACTTTTTGCCCCTCAGCAACTTCATGAACAGTCCGGCCTTGTCTCTCATAGTTACTAGGATTGGCATGAACTGGCCTGCTGGGCTCTAACATAGCATGCCATGATTCTTTGCTTTTGTTTTTAAAAAAACAAAACAAAACAAAACAAAAAAAACAACTATTTTTATGCCTGGTAGAGATGGCACAGGCCTTTGATCCCAGCACTCAGGAGGCAGAGGCAGTTTGAATTCGAGGCCAGCCTGGTCTGCAGCGTGAGTAAATTTTGTCTCGAAAATCAAAACCAAAACATAAAAGCAAAACAACCTGAAAACTACTTTTATTAAAGTTATGGATGTTTCGTCTGCATGGATGTCCATGCGTCATGTGTGTGCCCAAGAAGGCATCAGGTCCCCTGAGACTGAAATCCAATGCAGTTGTGAGTTGCCATGTGGTGGCTGGGAGTTGAGCCCAGGTCCTCTGGAAGAGCAGTCGCGTCTCTCCGAGGCCCCGATCTTTGCTCCCTAACACACTGCTTTGCTTGCTCCGTGTATTGATAAGAGACTAAAGAGCGGCATGTTCGCCTGAGCAGAAGAGTGAGCCCAGACTGAGCACTGTCCCTTCCAAGGCTAGAGGAGAAACACCCTTAGCCCTTGTGGAATCAAAGCATGTAGTTACGCTTTCTTGTCAGACTTTCTTTTGGGGACTGCCAGCCCCCAAATACTGACACAGAGACTCCTTATTAAATATGATAGCTTGGCCTTAGCTTAGGTTTGTTTCCAATTAGCTCTTATAGCTTAAGTAACTTGTTTATATTAATCTATGCCCGCCACACGTCTCCCTACCTCTTCTCCATGCTGTAACCCAACTTCTTCAGTCTTGCTGGTATCTCCTACATGCCTAGATTCTAGCCCTGAGTTCCTCTATCTTCCTGGAAGTCCTGCCTACTCTCTCCTGCTTAGCTACTCATTACTTAGCTCTTTTTTAAACCAATCAGAAGGCACCTTAGACAGACAACATCTTTAGAGTGTACAAAAAGATTACAAAAGCATATGCATATTATTCTTTTTATAAGAACTAAGCAGAATTTCTTTTTTAAAAATTAATTACAAATATACTATATATAATGTGTGCATGTGGTGTGAGTGTACTTGTCCACAGAGGTCATCAGATTCCCTGGAACTGTAGTTACTGGCAATTGTGAACCTTAGAAAGTGGCTGCTGGGCCCTGAATACGGGTTCTCTGCAAGAACAATATACAATCTTAATCCCTGGTCCATTTCTCTATGAACACATGCACACACAGGCATCAGACTTGGTAGGAAGCACTTTTAACTGCTAAGTCATCTCATCAACACCTGTATATGCTCTTTTTTTAAACATTAATGTGTTTATTGTGTGCTGCTGATATGTATGCCAGGTGCTTCTCGCTTGAGACTCCTCCTCTGCACCTGCTGGTGGAGCAGGAGCCTGGAGCTGCAGCAGGGTTCTTTTGTCCTGCCTGAGGCTCCTGTCTTCTGCAACTGATGCTACTGGGAAGGGATTTTCTCTTCTTCACCAGGCATGTTTCCAGCGGGATGAACTGGGGCGGCACTGTCTACTGCAGACTGCTCAGGCCTGGGGCCCCTCAGGGACAGCAGCAGATGAAGCGGTGAACGTCCCACATCTTCCCTGGAGTGGCAGGAGGCGCTAGGTGCCCTCCCTTCTTATTTGGTTTTAAGGATTTCTTAAAATTTTTATATTCTGGGCCTGAATGCTTTTTTTTTTTTTTTTCAAGACAGGGTTTCTCTGTGGCTTTGGAGCCCGTCCTGGAACTAACTCTGTAGACCAGGCTGGTCTCGAACTCACAGAGATCCGCCTGCCTCTGCCTCCCGAGTGCTGGGATTAAAGGCGTGCGCCACCATCGCCCGGCAAAATATTTATTTATTTACTTATTTATTTATTATGTATACAATATTCTGTCTGTGTGTAAGCCTGGAGGCCAGAAGAGGGCACCAGACCCCATTACAGATGGTTGTGAGCCACCATGTGGTTGCTGGGAATTGAACTCAGGACCTTTGGAAGAGCAGGCAATGCTCTTAACCTCTGAGCCATCTCTCCAGCCCCTGGGCCTGAATGCTTTTGTCTGTGTGTATGTACCCCACAGATGTGCCTGGTGCCTCTGGAGACGAGAGAAGGCTATCTAATCCTAAGCAAGTTGAGTTGCAGACAGTGGTGAGATGTCACGTGGGTGCTGGGAACACAGGTCTTCTTCGAGAGGAGCGAGTACTCTCAATTCTGAGTCATTTCTCCAGCTCCCTTCTTCAGTTTTGAAAGCCAGGAAGTCTGGATGAGCTTGGAGAGTCACAGTCAGGGTCCCCACGGCCACATCTTTTCCCCTGACTTCATGAGTTCCTCTCTCAGTCTTTTTGAGGCCTCCTCACTGAGTAATTGAGTTTAGAGCTCTCTTGGGGAAGGGACTTGCTAAGGTGCAGCTCCAAGAAGTAGCCATTGCCCCAGAGCAAGGACAAGAACTGGGATTTAGTGGAGCAGGTGAAGGACTTGATAACCCACCCAACTACAAACTACGAGCAACCCTAGATAAACAACTGCTTAGGGAAGCTAAAGAAGTCACTGCCCGCCAGGCGATGGTGGCGCACGCCTTTAATCCCAGCACTCGGGAGGCAGAGGCAGGCAGATCTCTGTGAGTTCGAGACCAGGAGACCAGTCTGGTCTACAGAGCTAGTTCCAGGACAGGCTCCAAAGCCACAGAGAAACCCTGTCTCGAAAAAAACAAAAAAACAAACAAAAAAAAAAGTCACTGCCCTTAGAGCCTGTAAAACAGTCTCCGCATAGCAGCTGAGGGCTTGCAGCTAGAGACTCACCAGTGATAACGAGGCGGGGGCTTCAATGTCACAGCTACACCAGTGGAAGGTAAGTCCTGTGACTGTCATAGAGAGCCACACTGAGAACATGTGCTTTGCCAAAACTGGTATTGCGTGCCCTTCCCACACTCCCCTCTATCCAGAGATTTGTGCTCAACTGACATTTCTGTAGGATAGACTGTGATGTACCTCTGCTGTCCCTCTACAAGCAATGTAAATCCAGCTGTTTGACATCACAATCTGGAAAAGGCCTTCCATCTTCAGTTATGTCAACAACAGTCTTCTGTTTGGTCCAGAAAACAGGCCCTACCCAATAAAGACAAGAGGACTGTCCAGGGTCCCCTCCCGGGGAGTCTGAAGATGAATTAGAGTCCAGCCAATCTTACTGGAACCTTGTGGGTTTCAAAAATAAATTAAAACCAGGCATAAAACCAGGGCTGGAGAGGGGGCTCAGTGGTTAAGAGTACTGGTTGCTCTTCTAGAGGACCCAAGCTCCAGTCCCAGCACTCCTATGGTGTGGTTCACAACTGTCTGAACTCCAGTTCTAGGGAACCCAACACCCTCTTCCGGCATCTGCATGTATGTGGTGCACAAACATGCATGCAGGCAGAACACCCCATATACATAAAAAAAAAAAAAGTTTAAAACTGAAAAAAATAGTTGGGCAGTAGTGGCACATGCCTTTTATCCCAGTACTGAGGAGGCCAAGGGAGGCGGATCACTGTGAGTTCGAACCCAGCCTGGTCTACAGAGCAAGTCACAGGACAGCCAGGGCTACACAGTCTGTCTCAAAAAAACAAAAATAAAGACAAATTGAGAAGAAAACAGACTAAAAACAAGAGAGAGACTGAGCTCCTTCCATGGAACACAACATGGTTGAGCAGTTAACATCCAGAAGGCACCCAGAATCCAGGGCAGTTCCTAAGTGTGCTCTGATGAAGGTATAGTATGGTATCTAGTCCAGAGATGGACTTCCAAGTGTTTGGCCTTCTCTGCCCCACTGAATGACAGGTGGTGGTGGTCCATTGGTACTGTCACCTACTGTATGAGTATTTTCATAGAACCCATCTACCTGATTAACCAGAAGGACAAATCTTTGAATGGGGTTTATCCCATGATGCCCAGAGCTCACCAATGGGTCATCCCGCCCCTCAGTCCTCCAAATTGAGCTCCTGAATTCTGATATTCTAGGAATGTGCTATCAAGCCCAGGGCAGTCACCTTATTAATGTGAACCCAAAACATTCCTGCATTCTGTGATGCAACACCAAAACATCTCCCTAAGGATCAACTTGCTCCTGGTAGAGATAAGAAATCAGAATTTCTGAAGGTGTTAGGGTGGATGAAAGTGTCAAGGATAGGTGGGCCCCCTCTCCAGCAGAGCTTCCAGAAGTCCCTGAACTGCTGAGGTTCAGGCCTCCAGGACAAGTCAGCTGCAGATAAGAAGCAAACAAAAAAATTTAAAAAAAAGCATCAGCTAGGAAAAAGGCGGGTGGTAGAGACGCAAGCCTTTAATTCCAGGACTCGGGAGGCAGAGCCAAAAAAAAAAAAAAAAAAAAAAAAAAAAAACAACCAACCAAACAAACAAACAAAAAAATCAGCTCACAGAAATTCCACAGCCACCTGCACAGGTCCCATGGCAGCATCAAAAGGACAGAAACTATTACAAGTTTCCCTACTTCTGCAGAGACAGATACCTGTGGTGTCTTTTAGTAACTTTTGGTGGGCTCAGGGTCCTCCTCAACCACCAAGTTTGACAGTTCTTCCCGAACTGGTCCAGCTTTCTCCTCACTTGGTACCATTCCATTCTGACTGGCACCCTGTAAACTCAGGCTTCTGATCACAAGATGGTAGCAGAATTATTTTAGAATACAACTGGCAAAGAAGAGAAACTAGACTTCAGGGCCCAGCTCCCATCTCTGACTGGGCCACTACCCCAGATTCTCCTGCTGATTTGAGGAAGCCTGAATGAAGACTCCCGGGTCTGATCCCCAGCAGGCTCACTCCTGAGAGAAGGAAGATTGTCTGTCTTTCAAGACTTGCCAGGGACAACCTTAGCAGGGGCTCCCTGGACTGGGGCTTCTGCCCGGGACAGGAAGCTCACTTGAGCCCTCCTGCAGAACTTAAGCAGCAACTGCAGAAGCTGGGACACTTATTCGACGCAGCCTCCGTGGCTCTGCACTCAGGCTGCCATGGTGACTTCACTCCTGCAGTTTCTCCCAGCCCTGAGGCCTGCCGCGCTGTGGGTGACCCGCAGACTTACTATGGAAGGGACTGTTTGTTGGCACCCCAAAGTCCTCCCAAAAGGGCTTTGCACTTTGACACTTCTCGGGGCTTGTAATGGCTCTCTGTAGGCTTCCTGCTTTTCTGAGTTTTAAACCTGTACCTCATTTTTTGGGGGGTTAGAGACAGGGTTTCTCTGTAGCTTTGGTGCCAGTCCCGGAACTAGCTCTTGTAGACCAGGCTGGCCTCGAACTCCCAGAGATCCGCCTGCCTCTGCTTCCCGACTGCTGGGATTAAAGGCGTGCGCCACCACCACCCGGTTTAACCTGTACCTCTTAAATCCCACATGGCAATCTGTTTTAGGTTGTTTTCCGTTTAAGATTGTAAGGGCTTTTTTTTTTCTTCTTCTTTTTTTGGTTTTTTTGAGACAGGGTTTCTCTGCAGCTTTGGTAGCCTGCTCTGGAACTAGCTCTTTTAGACCAGGTTGGCCTTGAACTCACAGATCTGCCTGCCTCTGCTGGCAATTAAAGGCACATGCTACCACCACCCAACCCTGGCTATTCATTTTCAATCCTGAGAGTATTTATGTTTCTGTATGGATATATGCATGTGCGAATGCAGTTATTCTCCAAGTGCAGAATAGGGCGCTGGGTCCCCAGAGCTGGAATTATAGGTAGTTATGACTTGCCCAGTGTCAGTGCTGAGAATCCAACTTGGATCGTCCATACGAGGATAGCATGGGCTCGTAACTGCAGAGCCCCTACCCTGGGGTTTACACCCTGGACTCATGCTGCTTGTTAGGCTAGCCGAGAGCCCTGGAAACTGTTGTGCGGTATCCAGCAGAGATGCCTGCTCAGACCTGGGCCCTGTTACACTCCACACTGCTCTTAGTGAGTGACTCAAATCAGGGACTCAGCCTGCTTTAAAGAGGTGTAGATGGGGGAAGTAGAAAAGACAAGATCTCCTGGGTAAACTGGAAGCATGGGGACCTTGGGAGAGGGTTTAAGGGAGGGGAGAAGCAGGGAGGGAGCAGAGAAAAATGTAGAGCTCAATAAAAATCAAAAAAAAAAAAAGAGGTGTAGATGGGGCTAAGGGCCATTAACTTTCCTGAACTGATACATAATTGGCCATATAGTTTAAGATGCAGGGCCCGGCCATTAATCCAATCACAATGAGAATGAAAGGCCCAGCCAGTGTTGAGAGTGGAGCCAGGGGGACCAAAAGAACAGAGACTGGTACCAGTCATCTAATTCATGCTTTTGTCTCTTTCTCTGTTTGAGGCTTTCCTCTACCATGGCAAGATTTTCTCTAATTACTCATGATCAATTAGTGCAGAAACAAGTTTTTCCTAAAGCCATGCGCAGTCACCTTATCTCTTGAGAAGGAAGTCTGAGCCTCTCTGCTTTTGTAGGACCATTTCTTTAAGGGAATCTAACTGTTGGAAACATTTAATACTTCTAGGTCCTGATCAACCTGTCTACTTAGTTTGGAAAGCATCAGAAGAGGTGCATTTAGCCACCACACCCACCAAGTAGTCTCAGGGGCTCGGTAACATTGCTGTTGTCTGAACGAGTTAACCAACAAAGCAGAATAGCAGACATCAGAATAAGGGAGGGGGAGTTAGGTTAAGAGATTCAGTCCGTTCCAAGTCTTTAACGCTAATTCGGACTGCCCCCAGTCATATTGCAATTTGATGATCTATGGGCTGATAGTCTGGTGAGTTCCTGTTCCTACGTAATATAGGAGACCAGTGTCAAAGCTTAATCAGCAACTGCAGCTGATTTCTGGCTGGGAATCATAAACTGTATCCCCAGGGTGCCTTCCTGTGGTATATGTAGGGTCTGAATCCTAGGTTTTTCCTGTTTCCCAAAGATCAGAATCATTCATTCTACTTTTTGGGTTTTTTGGTTTTTCGAGACAGGGTTTCTCTGCGGCTTTGGAGCCTGTCCTGGAACTAGCTCTGTAGACCAGGCTGGTCTCGAACTCACAGAGATTCGCCTGCCTCTGCCTCCCGAGTGCTGGGATTAAAGGCGTGCGCCACCACCTCCGGGCTCATTCTACTTTTTTTGTTTGTTTGTTTTTTTTTTTTTTTTTTTGAGACAAGGTTTCTCTTTAGCTTTGGAGGAGCCTGTCCTGGAACTAGCTCTGGTAGACCAGACTGGCCTTGAACTCACCTGCCTTCCTCTGCCTCCCCAGTGCAGGTTTTAAAGGCCTGAGCCACTGGGCAGTGGTGGTGCACGCCTTTAATCCCAGCACTCCGGAGGCAGAGGCAGGCGGATCTCTGTGAGTTCGAGGCCAGCCTGGTCTACAGAGCTAGTTCCAGGACAGGCTCCAAAGCCACAGAGAAAGCCTGTCTTGAGAAACAAAACAAAACAACAACAACAACAAAAAAAAGTCACAAGGGGACGACTCCCTGCCCCTCAAGATCACTCAAGGTCACAATCAGCTAGTTCCTAAAATCAAAACGGGAAACTCCCTGTTTCCCAAGATTATTCTCAAGATTACAATCTAACTTTATCTTCAACTAGTTTCTGAAACACAGTCACTGAATAGGCTAATCTTAGATTTTTGATTCTTCTCTTCCTGCTTGGATTTTTGACTGTTTTCTTCCTGCTGGCGAGGTCTGGATTTATCCAGGTCTTTCAGTTCCAGTCCTGGTGGAGAACACTTCTAGCAACCTGGAAAAGGGATCTACAAGATGAGGCCGATCTCCGTGAAGTCGGTTCCCCCAGAGTTCACTAAGGAGTTGCTCTCTCATTTACGCTCCTTCCTGGGGAAGGGTTCTCTGTTTTGAATTGACTTGAGCACAAACCTGACATCTGGCTGGGCCATCCCAGGCTGGTCAGTCTAGAAATCAGCATACCTTGGTCTGAGCAACTCAGAAAGTTTCGTGGACCCCAGAGTCCTGCCTGTTGTCTCTGGGAGAATGACCTTTCCCTCTGGTGTCCTCCACAACCCCTGGGTTTGAGCTGTCTAGTTCTATCCCGTGGAGGGACTCTCAGGTAGTAGCACCAGATAGGGCTATGTCATCATAATATAAATAGGCCCCACTGATCTCAGGGCCATTTGTTGGGAAGCAAGGTCAGTGGCCCAGCAGTGGAGGACACCAAATAGCTTCTTGGGAGGCCAAGGTTTTTCTTTTTTGTTATTGTTTAAGATTTATTTATTTATTATGTACACAGTGTTCAGCCTCCATGTATGCCCTCAGGCCAGAAGGGGACACCAGATCTCATTACAGTTGGTTGTGAGCCACCATGTGGTTGCTGGGAATCGAACTCAGGACCTCTGGAAGAGCAGTCAGTGCTCTTAACCTCTGAGCCATCTCTCCAGCCCCCTCTTTTTTTTCCAGAGAGGATTTCTGTGAGTAACAGCTCTGGCTGTTCTAAAACTCACTTTGAAGACCAGACTGCTCTCTAACTCACAGAGATCCGCAGTCCTCCACTTCCTGAGTCCAGATCCATAGGCTGAGAACTTCTACACTTGCTTCCCTTCCCCCAATCCCAAAAGCTTGATGGGTACACCCTTGCTGAGCCAGGCTCCTCCCCCAAAAGGTGGGGCCAAAAACTAGGCAGTAATAAAAGCCAGTGCCAGCTCTATTCTGTGCGTGGGTTTCTTTATCCCGCTCCACCTGAATCGTCTCTGTCGCAGTATCTCCGTGGGTACGGCCAGAGGTCTACATCCTGATTCTGCTTCGGTGAGTCTGAGCCTCTCATCTCGTTGGGGAGGGTTGTCACCTTGGGCTGGAAGTTCTGAGGCTGGGTGGGTCAGAAACACTAGAAAGTCGGGGGCTCGGCTAATGGGAGTAGTAAGGCATTTGAAGAGGTCCTGTTATTTAGGGCTCATTTGCTGAGCATCAGGGCCTGTCTTCACCGGACAAACGCGGCTTGTACAGGCGACAGTGGCGTGCCTCGCCATGACTGCCTTTCCAAGCTGTGGCCATTGCCAAACACTTAGGCAGGATGCAAGTGTGTGTAAAATGCCAGGGCAGGTCGTTATAAGGATTAGACTGTGACCTGGAGACAGAGGCAGGCAGATCTCTGGTTTCTTTCTTTCTTTTCTTTTTTGAACAGATCTTGCCTCAAGTTTATTTGTAAAAACAGCATAAGGTCCTGAACATCTCAAATACTGTAGATGTTCACACCAGTCCATCTGTCTTCACATCGGCAGACTGACCTTTTTTATGGGGCCTTCACAGGGGCCTGGGCCTTCACAGGGAGGTGAGCTGCAGCTGAGGCCTCTGTCTTGGCTTGAACCTTGGCTTTGTTTTTTGGAGACTATGACCCCTGGCCATGTAGCTTCTAATCTGCTTCCCATGCTTGGGGTGAGCAATGAAAGCAAGACGGGTGAGTTTGCAGCTGGGGCCCTTTGACATCTTGGGCTTCACCACCTGGGGCTTCACTAGGGCCTTGATGGCCTCAGCACGTGCGCTCATGGCCCTTGCATGATTTGCCTGCGTCTTCAGGCTTTGTTGTGCTTCTTGGCAAAGCACATGCTCCCGGGAACTTGGAGGTTGACCCCTTGAGATTGACCGGTTTTTTTTTTTTTTTTTAAGTTTTTGAGACAGGGTTTCTCTGTAGCTTTGGTGCCCGTCCTGGAACTAGCTCTTGTAGACCAGGCTGGCCTCGAACTCACAGAGATCCGCCTACTTCTGCCTCCCGATTGCTGGGATTAAAGGCGTGCGCCACCACCCGGCCCGGCTGACCGGGTTTTTTGATGCCATTTCTGTACCATTTCGGGACTGGTTGTGTGTGGTCTCGTTTTTGTATTTGGCCATGGTTGGATGGTAAACAGCGGCTCCCGGCGCTTGGGACCAGAAGAGATATAGAAAGTCGCGGTGCAGCACGGGAAATAGGATTTTTATTTTTTTACCATTGATTTTTCTTTAAGAATTTCTTTGTGATGTATTCATTTTTTTAGTAAGTTTTTAAAAAAAAATATTTATGATATACTCAATATTCTGCCTACGTGTATCCCTGTGGGCAGAAGAGGGCACCAGATCCCATTACAGATGGTTGTGAGCCACCACATGGTTGCTGGGAATTGAACTCAGGACCTCTGGAAGAGCAGCCAGTGCTCTTATCCTCTGAGCCATCTTGCCAGCCTGATGTATTTATTTTTTAAGTGCAATGGTGTGAACATGTCAGATCACCAAAACTGGGGATCAAAACCAGCCTGATCCACATAAGAAATTGGGATAGGCAGGGATATGTAGAGAGGTACTGTTTCAAATAAATAAAAAAAAAATTTGATTTTTGGGGGGGGCTTGTGTGGGTGTGTGTGTGTGACAAGGTCTCTCTACATAGCCCTGGCTGTCCTGAAACTCACTATGACCAAACTAGCCTGGAACCTACAAGAAATACACCTACCTCTGCCTCCCTTGTGCTGACATCAAAGGCCAACCATGCCCGGCCTATAAAATAATTGTTACAATGGTGCTGTGCGGGGACGAGAATAGAGACCAGAGTGGGACCAGGCTGGCCTCAAACTCAAAGCTGCCTGGCTCTTTGTCCCTGGGGCTGGGATTTAAAGGCGTGTGCCAGAACCTCCCTGTGATCTTTTTTGCAGGTATTCATCCAGATCTAGAAAGCTCCATTTTGGAGGAAATAGCTTTTGGCCTAGGGGATATTCAGCCTAGCTGTCTGGGAAGAAGGAAGGTAAGCATTTATTATCGGGATAGCAAGTATATTAATATGCTCTTCCAGGATTATATTATAATTATTTTTATCTTTTGATTTTAGTGTGTGTATATCTGTCTGTTTCAGAGTATGGGAATGAGAGTAACTGCCTCTGCACCCAGAAGACTGTGTTAGGTTTCTCTGTAGCCTTGGCAGTTCTGAAAATCAGCTACCGTAGACCAGGCTGACCTCAGCTCAGATAGGCCTGCTTCAGCCTCCCAGGTGCTGGAATTAAAGCAAGTGCCACCATGCCTGGCTCTTTTATTTGCTTGTTGTTTGTTTGGTTGTTTAGTTGGTTTTCTAAACAGGGTTTCTCTAACTTTAGAGCCTTTCCTGGAACTTGCTCTGTAGACCAGGCTGGCCTCAAACTCAGACATACATCCACCTGCCTCTGCCTCCCATGTGCTGGGATTAAAGGCCTGTGTTGGGATTTGAGACAAAGTCTTCCTGTGTAGCTCTGCTTGGCCTCATCCTAGACAAGAACTTCTCACTCCCCTCCCCCAACCCTCAGGCAAACTGTTCTCCTGTGTGGCTCTGGAGGACCTCAAGGAAGCCAGGTCTCAGTGTTGTCTCTTTGGGACTGCTGTCTTGTCCTACACACAATGTCCTTGTTACCTACCCACCTTACTGAAAGCCAGAGCTTACCATTTCATTGTTCACGATCCCGCCTTCCAATTACCCATTCATCAGATGGTGGACAGATTCCTAGATAGAGTTTGAGTTTGGGTTACCATAATATGTACAAATGGGAACATAAAGGTACAAGAACTTTTTTTTTATTTTTGTTTTTATTTTTATTTTTTCGAGACAGGGTTTCCCTGTAGTTTTTGGTGCCTGTCCTGGAACTAGCCTGGAACCAGACTGGCCTTGAACTCAGAGATCCGCCTGCCTCTGCCCATGCTTCCAGAGTGCTGGGATTAAAGGCCTGCACCACCACCGCCTGGCTTGGGTATAGACCCAGAAGTGGATTGCAGGGTTGTACAGTAAATCGATTTTCTGTTTGTCTCATCTTCTACAGCCTTTGGTGCCATTTTACATTTCTTGTGGTCTGCGAGAATTCTGGTTCTATAGCTCAACAGTATTACTGCGTGGCTGGTGGGGTTTGTTTGTTTTAAAACCATCTTAATGGACTCATTTTGTTTTTCTAGGTTGATATCGGGCATTTTTGTTGTTGTTGTCCATTTGTGTATCTTCAGTGAAAGGTTTTGGGGTCCTTGAACTCTCTGTGTGTGAGCTGGAGATTGAATCCAGAGCTCTGTGCTAGGGAAGGGCTCTCAATAAGGGTTCTGTTCCATTCCCAGCCTCCCACCCATCTTTGAAGTGCTGGGCTCGAACACAGGGCTCCACTTAGGACTTAGGCAGTGTTGTGTTGCCACTGGGCCACATTCTCCAACCTTTAGTTATGTTATTATTATTATTACTATTATTTTGTTTTTTTTTTCGAGACAGGGTTTTTCTGTGTAGTCTTGGCAGTTCTGGAACTTACTATGTTGGCCAGGCAGGTCGTGAACTCAGGCTCCCAAATGCTGGGATGAAAGGCATGGGAGATCACCACCTGGCTATATTAATTTTTTTAACACAATCTTTTACTTTTTCCCTTTTTATCTTTTTGTTTTTAGATTTTGTTTTTTATTCTTTTCTTTTCAAGACTGAGTTTCTCTGTAGCTTTGGAGCCTGTCCTGAAGCCCAGGCTGGCCCTGAACTCACAGAAATCCGGCCTGACTCTGCCTCCCTATTAAAGGCATGGGTCATCACTGCCTGGCCTTTGTTCGTTTGTTTGTTTTTCAAGACATGGTTTCTCTGTATCTCTTTGACTGTCCTGGAACTCACTCTGTAGACTATGCTAGCCTCAAACTCAGAGATCTGCCTGCCTCTGCCCCCTAAGTGCTGAGATTAAAGGTGTGAACAACCATCACCCTGCTCATTTTATTATTTTGAAATCTTATTATTTTGTTTTTCAAGACAAGATATCTTTAGCCCTGGGTATTCTGGAACTAGCTCTGTAGACCACGTTGATCTCAAATCCAGGGATCACCTTCGTTTGGGTGTGCGCCACCACTGCCTGGCTATTTTTCTATTCATCTCTGAGAAATAAAATTTTTTCTTTTCTTTTGGTTGTTTGAGACAGGGTTTTTCTGTAGCTTTGGAACCTGTCCAGGAACTAGCTGTTATAGACTGGCCTTAAACACAGAGATCCACTTGCCTCTGCCTCCGGAGTGCTGGGATTAAAGGCTTGTGCCACCATGGCCCAGCTTATTTTTTTTATTACATGTGATCAAAGTACCTTATAAAAAAGAACAAATGCCATAATGGAGACATTTCATACATCAAATATAAGCTAATATAAAAAGTACATTTTAAAAAGGACTTGCTTCTTTCTGAGGGACATTCTAAGAACAGCCCTGGGCTGACCCTTGAATAATCTCTCAATTTTTTGTATTGTTTTGTTTTTTGTTTTTCGAGACAGGGTTTCTCCGTAGCCTTGGTGCCTGTCCTGGAACTAGCTCTAGTAGACCAGGCTGGCCTCAAACTCAGAGATCTGCCTGTCTCTGCCTCCTGAGTGCTGGGATTAAAGGCGTGCACTACCACCGCCCAGCTCTGGTTCTACCTCTGAGTTCCTCTCTGGATCAACAGGATGGCTAAGCAAACTCCACATCCCTCATCAGGAACAATGCTGCTATATTTAATAGCTTTGGAGGAAGATTTAAGTTCTATGGATACGAAAAATGGTAGTAACGTAGTGTGAGTATTTGCTTTTCAGGCACTTTTGTAGCTTAACTGGACCCTTTGTGTCTAGTGCTGTGTGGTAATAGATGCTCTTCTGGCCCATCCTGGCGTGCTGCAGGGCGGAGTCATCCTGACTCTCCACACTAATTCAGTTCAGGGAACTTTGGTCTGAAGGTGATCGCCATCAGGAAACTCGTACACACTGGCGTCCAGCCTATATGCCCCTTCTTGTGGTTTCTTCTGGGGAAGGAAAGGGTCACCAGGAGCCGGGCGGTGGTGGCACACGCCTTTAATCCCAGCACTCAAGCTCACAGAGATCCACCTGTCTCTGCCTCCCAAGTGCTGGGATTAAAAGCGTGTGCCGCCACCACCACCTGAGTAGAATCAATTTTTATTTCAGCTGACTATCCTCTGCTACCTCTGCTCTCATCTTCCCTTGTCTGCCACCTTTGAGATTATTATTCTGGGAATCACCTATGTTGTGAATAAAGTCAGCTTGCAGGTTTGTCAAGTTCCAGCCCTTAAATGCATCTGTAGCTCTGCTTAGGCGTCTGCCACTGCAGGGAGCTGTTTTCTCCTTACAAACAGGAATGGCTGTGACGCCCACCTCCTGCGCTCATTGGTAGAAAAGTTTTAACCCCCTCGAGTTGATTTTGTCATTTCCCCCATATCTCTCTGAAACTGTCTGGCCTTTGCAAGTTTCAGCTTAGACCTGCTGGCATTTGGGGACACTCTTGATTCCTTTAGCTTTCCACCATTGTTTGGAAGATGGCAGCAGCATAGGTTCATGCTCTAGAGGTGTCACTGTGTGTGTGTGTGTGAGGCTGCAGTGGGCAGGTTGTCAATTCCAGAGTCGTGGAGGGCATTTGAGAGGCAACCGCGCCCTTTTGGAAAGAACCAGTGGTTGGATGGACTGACGTGCCGCTGGTTAGGACCGAAGAATGGGGTCAGGACTGGGGTCTGAGCCGGGACTGATTGGCCTTCTCACTTTTCTTATTAGGTCCTCAAGACTCAACCTAGTTCTACAAAGAGCTTGACTCCATCCTCCAAATATCTGAGGAACTTGAGTTTCTCTGAATCTGCCTGCCACATAAGGACCAGACAAGAACCCCAGCTCAGCTTCAGCCCTGTGCACCACTTGCTCCCAATAAAGGACAACGATGAGCTTCAGTGGCAATCAAATCCAACTGGAAGATTGTCCAATCACTAACGGGGGTGACCGAACCTCCTGTTGTAGTCAGACGATAACCCCCAATGCTGACCAGACTTGTCATGAGCATAAGGAGATGGCCCTCAGTGGTGACCAGCCTCTCTGTAGTAGTCAGATGAGAAGCCCCAGTGGTGAGTTACTCAACTGTGGGGCTCAGACAATGGCCCCTAATACAAGCCAGACTTTCTGTGAGGGTCAGATGACTTCAATCAGTGATTCAATGGATAGGGTTGAGATGACACTCCCCATTGGTAACCAGACCATCTTTGGGGGTCAGATGACTCTAACCAGTGACCTTACAAATGGTGTTCAGATGACATCTATTGGTAACCAGACTTCTTTTGGGGTCAGATGACACCAACTAATGACCTAATGGATGGGGTTGAGGCAACACTCCCCACTGATAACCAGACTTTCTTTGGGGGTCAGATGACAACCCCCAGTTGTAAAACAGACTTCCTATAGTAGTCAGATGATGCCCTGTGAGGGTAACCAGGCTCAGATGGCCACCCCTACATGGAGACCAGACCTCACATGGCTCTTAGTTGACAAACCCTAGAGGTGACCAGACCTTACATGACCCTCAGATGACAAACCCCAGAGTTGGCCTGACCCATTATACAGGACAGGTGATGTCCCTTGTTACCCTATATGGGTAGCCAGCTGCACTTTCAGGACAGATCCCCATCTATTTCAAATTCTCACTTGGCGCAAGAACAGCTTCCAGAATGTTCTTCAAGCTTTTGTTCGACAGCAAGAAATCTCTCAGTCCTGAAAGAAGAGGACCTTATGACTTGGGCCACTGAGTTGAAGAAAAAGAAAATTGGAAGACATATGAGTGCAAACACTGTGGACAGCTATTCGTAAGAACTTCCCACCTCCGATGGCATATTCGCAAACACACTGGTGGGTGAGCCTCTGTGTGTATGGGGGCAGGGGAATTGCTACAACTATGTGCCTTTTTATAAGAGCTTTGATATTATTTGAGATTATTGTCACTTCCTGGAAGTCTGGGACCCCAGGAGACCCTCGGGAAGGTTGCCAAGTTTGAGGGTGGATAAAACCGGTTTTATTGGTAGCTCAGGTCCAAGGCCAGAAGACTGGGCTCTGTGGCGTCCCTTGTACTACATGACGGGATGAGTGGGATATTAATTTGGTCCTTTGTAGAGGTTCATGGGCTTGTCCTTTTTATTTTATTTTTTTATCCCCCCACCCCGAGATATGAGGTCACACCATGCTGTCCACACTGGTTTTGAACAGCCTGGTTGAGGAAATGCTCCCAACCTGAGCCACCAAATCCCTAGGGCTATTAGCATGTGCCCTGCTCAGAGACTGTTGACTCCATCTCTGTAGGGACTGTCTCTGCTTGGACCTCCTCCTTCTGTTACTCCTTCATTGGCTTTCTTGCTCATTCCTTCCGTTTACCTCTTTTGCTGTTTTTCTTTGTTCTCCTTCAAAGGTTTCCTCTTGTCTTTCCAACTGAACTCTCTCTCCCGCAGTTCTTTGTTTGGTTTTTTGAGAGTCGTTTTTTTTTTTTTACATGGTTAGCCTTGATTACTGTCAGGTCCCCTGAGCCTCCTTTCTCTGAGTGTAACAAACCTCTCTTTCTATCTGCTTCAGGAAGAAACCCTACAAATGCACCAGACCTGGATGCCAGTTGGAATTCGCCGCTTCTCTGAGCTCAGCCAACACATGAAAATGCACTGTGAGAGGCACTCCTCTAGTTGAGCAGTGTGGAAGGAGGGATAACCTAAGGCAGAATCAAAGAAGGCACCACCCGGCACCGTACGAAGCTGTTAATACCTGTTGTATCTACAAGGACTCTCAGCACTACAAAAATAATTCTTCTGATTAGACATTGAGATCAGTGGTGCTGGCACAAGGACTTTAAATTCAGTACTTAGGAGGCAGGGCAACTCTAAGTTTGAGGCTAAC
>CADCXT010000849.1:0-56198 GCA_902806775.1 Microtus agrestis
GTTGTCAGCCTCGCTTCTGAAATGTTCCTAACATTTTTAGGAATGTTCCACCGCGCCATGCCAGGTCCTTTCCACGGCCTTGAGTCCCATGTAAGTATGTATGTACTGTGTGAATGTGTGTGCTGTTTGTGACTGTGTATGAATGTCTCTGTGCTGTGTACGAGTGTGATGTCTGCATGCATAATTAAGTGGAAAAAAGTTTTTATGGTTCCCCCTCCTTATTTTAATTTTTGGTGTGCCCCAGTCTGTTTCTAAGCACAAGAGGAGTCATGTTTGCTCTTGAGAGCACCAGGGCCCATTCTTGAATGATTGGCAAGGGGATGGAAGCATAGGGAAGGAAACTGTGGTGCAATGGTGTCCTGTGTTGCGCTTTTTTGTCCTCTGGGGGCTCTTTTGTCCTCTGTGGCGCTCCAGGCATTTTCCTGCAGCCTCAGGCATGCGTCCTGAGTACGGGCCAGAGCTTGTAGAGGGCACAGGGATACATGGGTTCCTCGTCTGGGCCTGGTAGAGGGGCCTGGCGCACTCTCTCCAGAGCTTGGAGGCCTCCTGAGTGTCCTGTGTCTGCCCGTTGGCTGCCTGGACATCATGTATGTGGACTCCACTCCTTCCTCCCCCCAGCACTGTGAGTTCTCACCTGAGGCTTCTCTGGGCACGGCCCATGCCCCTGGTGGAGTCCTGGTCGCTGTCTGTGCAGAGTCTGGACAACAGGGGCCCTCTGTGTCCCTCCGTGAATCTTCCTGCATCCTTCAGTAATCGGCGTCCTGAGTCCGGTCAGGGGTCTGCATAGGTTACAGGTGGAGACTTTGGGTTAGCTTCTGGGCTATGCATAGCTGCCTGGCGTGCTCTGGCTGGTGTCCGCGGGCCTCCGGAGTGTCTTGTGTCCTCACCATGGATGTCTTTCTGGACCTGTCTTGCTTGTTTCTCCTGGTCCTACCCCCCCACTGCTGCCAGCGCCTCGCGGCTCACTCCTCACCCCAGCCGTCCTGCTTCCCCATCCACCCCCCCCCGCCTCCCGCCCCCCCCCCGCCCACCCCCCTGCACCTAGCCGCTAGTGTTTGTTCAGCGATTCGTCCCCCCCCTCTCTTTCCCCTTGCTATATCTCCCTTGAGAGAGGAGCTACACCCTTGACCTCCGGCACCCCCTACCGCTGACAACCTAACTCTCGTGCTGAGTTGATTTCCCGCCCTTCCACGGGGTGTTGGTGGTAGCGTTGGCCGCCATCTCCAGACGGACGTCGCGGTCCCCCAACCCGCCGGCCCGCCTCACTGCTGCGTTGCGCGCCCTGACCTCTCTCTTTCGACCCTCGGTGGTGACCGGCCTGGGGGTCTGGTGCCGTGGCGTGAGTGGCGAGCGGTCAGCGGAGCGAGCGTGGAGCTGCAGGCGCGCGGGCTCCGCCTTGGCCGCCAGGGGGATTAGCCGGGTTGGCGCCTGCCCTGGCTAGCGTCCCTGTGTGAGCGCGTCCTCCCGTGCTCATGGCGAAGATAAGCTATGTGTTAATTACTTTCTTATAGTTTTCGGCTAGCTCGATTGTGTGTGTACTGATTAATACATATACGAATAAACATACTACATCTAGGAAGTGCCAATTTTTTTGGCTGCTTTGAAGCTAAAGTGCTGTTGAGATGTGGAGTGGTATTTTAATGGTCATAGTAGACAAATAATTAGGAAGGTAGAGCCACTGATTGCGTGGAGGCCATGGAATCCAGTTTCTGTGAATACTGTGTATTTGTACATTCCATCTGAGGCATATTATGGTGTTTTGAAATATTGTGAGGCTTTGAAGTATGGTGGAGTAGACTCCCAGTATGATTGTGATAAATAGGGCTTGGTCTATGTTATTTAGTTTGCATTCTATTATGCTATGGTTGGCTTATGTGATGGATACTCCTGATGCTACTGAAATTCTATATGGTTAAGTGCTGTGATTCCTGTTGTTGGGCAGCAGCCCCCGAGGTCATGTGTTGGTTGCTAGGCTTGAGTGATAGAATGCTTAGAAGAAACCTGTCAAGAGAAACACTTTATAGACATTAAATATCATTATTCTATAGCGCTTGCCTTTTTCAACAATGGGTGTGTGATGCCCTTTATAAGTGTTTTTTTCTGATTACATCGTGTTATCACTGATATGTAGTTACTGAATTACCTAGGTGGGAGTCCTATTGATAGAAGGATAGCTGAATTGTACTGGAATCATATAACTAAACCTTTGGATACCAGTATGGCAAAGAAGGCTCCTGTTGGAGGCCATGGGCTTTGGTTTATCATATTGAAAGCACGATTTTGATGGGTCATTAGGTGTTATCATGCATATAGAGGTTGAATAGTAAGGTAGATACGTAAGCTTGATTAGGTTTACGGCTAACTCTAGGAATGTAAGAGTGGCTAAAATGATCAATGTGATAATATGACTCTATCATATCCACATTTTCTTTTCTGTCCCAAGGACCAACCATGACCCTTCAGTGCCTTCTAATTTATGGCCTGCTTTGCTTCAATAACACTTGTGAATGTGACTTGTGTTTGGCTGCAGGATTTTCCAGGTAGGATGGCCTGGGTCGGCTGCACTGCATATTGTGTGTATCATGGAATGTTCCCACAAAGTACCCTGTGCTTTAGATGAGGAACAGATATGATCTAGTAAAGTGGAGGAATCTCTGTTAAAAAAACAAGATTTCTCAGCTGTGGTCCTGCCTACTTTGCTGGAAGGGCATAATATATTTTTCTGTGACGTCTTGTCATAATATGCTGTTGTTGATTGCAATGATTAACATGCTTCTAACTCAGCAGCCTCAATTATATGATTCAGTTCTATTTACTTCTCAGTGACACAAGGAAGTAGCAACGTTTCTCAGGTGTTTATGTTATTTTATGTGTGCATAGGGCAGAATCTGTATTTTTCGATATGATTCTTGTTACATGAAGCATATATTAGTATGAAAACTTTTGGTAGGTTTCTGTTTCCTCATCGCTTTGGAAATTGCTAAACATACCAAAAATTCATCATCCTACTTAAAGTAATTTAAATTTAAAGATAATTTCCTCAATCACTTCAAATTCTTGTATTATTGTTTTTCTTACACCATGAATCTCCTTACCTGCATGTGCCCCTAGGGTTTTCACTAAGGTATCCATTTTTGGTTCCCCATTTTGCACCTGTGATTCCAAGGTCTTCATGTTTCCTTTTAAAGATAATATCTCCTCCTTGATATCATGCCCCTGGATATCATGTAAGTTCCCATCCTGGTTGTATATTGATTCCTTCTTTTTTTTGGAAAACTAGGTGATAACTTATGAAAGTAAAATTCTCCATCTTGGAACCCTTCATGTACATTCCAAGTACCATCACATAAAAAGTAGATTTTGCCTATCATGGTATTTGTGCTATCAATTTAGGCCACATTGATATAATATTAAGAAGGAGGCTAAAACTCAATAGTACGTAGATGTGTGTACCTCCAGAGTGATAGGCTACTTGTGATTTCTACCACAGTTGCAGAATAAGCCACGGTTTACCTGTCATGCCTTTTACCTGTCATGCGGTTTACCTGTCATCCACCAGATGGCGCTGTTTATGAGTTTCAACTGGAACCGCTGCGGGCAATAGACAAGGCAGCCTGGCCTACCACGTGGCGCTATGTTCCAACCTAGGCAGATGGGTGTGACACTGCCACTTCACTGCTAATAAATAGGCAGAGTGCTGTGTGCCCTGTGTCCCTGTATTGGCATTAAGGGTCACAGTGATTGCAATCAGTTGTGGCCTGTTTCCTTTTATTTCAAAGTGAGATTTTTTGTTAAAGTAATTTTTATCTTTGTAAGCTGCTTGTGCTTGTTCTATTTCACTCACATTGCAAGGTTGAACTTAACAACGTCATCGGTATATATCAAATTTTTCCTGTCATAGACTTCCCATACCTGTGGATCCCCTGAGGCGTAGACGTTATTTTTATATATTTTCTTAAAAGAATGCTGCAAGCTCCCCTGCGGTGTTACACAGCTGAAAATCTTTAAGACACATAAAAGCCATAACATTCCCAGGTCTTCTATATAATAAAAAGTGTGCTATTGCACGCCTCATTTTGAATGAATTGGGGCGGCTAATTCTCAACTGCTTAATGCTTGTTTTTTTTTTTTTTTTAAAAATGAATGATTAATTAAAAAAGAACTCAGTGATGGCAGAGTATTTGCTAAACATTCTTTTTCTTTTCATTTATCTATTTATTAAAGATTTCTCTCTCTTCACCACTGCTGCCTCCTCTCCCTCCCCTCCCCCAATCAAATCCCCATCCCTCATCAGCCAAAGAGCAATCAGGTACCTGCCCTGTGGGAAGTCCAAGGACCACCCACCTCTATCCATGTCTACTAAGGTGGTTTTTGTTCATTGTGTTTGTTGGCGTACAACCTTAGAATGCTGTGTGCTTGGATTCTGAGAAAGCTGTGTGCTGGCCACATTATGCCATAGCGGTACTTTTTTCTACCTTTGGATTCTTGGTTTATGGTTCCATGTATGGAATTGGTTCAAATACCTTCACTTTGGTGAGCAGGTAGCATTTCCCAGTTTTTAACAGACATTAGGTCGACACTGAAACATGAACCTGTTTAGTTATGATTTGCAACTTCACCACCTGCTGGATAATATGTAGTATGTCAGTTTTTATTTCCATCACATATTTTACAGGTTTGTGTGCTTTGTGATGGGCTGATGTCATGTAAGTTTTATATGGCTATGTTGATAATTTACTAGTTACTAATTTTCAGTAGCATTTTGAATATTCTATCTTTCAGGAATATTATGGTTCTCCTAATCACCATAAATCTTTACTGGAAACTCATGCAGGTCATGAGATTTATGATTCATTCAAAAGAGACTAATGAAAAGCATCAACTTCTAAATGCACAAAGCTAGTCAGAGAAGACAGATGGACGCCAATAGCAATGACTCATCTAAAATATATTAATTTATTATTAATAATTCTTGATATTTGCTTGTACTCTGCATATGTTAAGGAGATGATAAGGGCTTTGGCTATGAATGCTAGAGCTACCCACCATGATTTCCATCAGTTACTGTCTCCAGTTTTACATGATGCACCTTTCTTGATGTTTTGAATCTATTTCATATAATAATCTAAACATGTGTAATAGCGAGGAAGAGCAAAAGTTGTGGAGGTTTCCCAAGATAAAATTCCTAGTGAAGGGGAATATTCTGATCCATAGGTCCAAGCTCTTTATGACGATGGAGTACTGTGTCTATGCCACCAAAAATCTTTAAATGCTTGTAGTCGGATACAAGATCCAGCAAAGAGGGGTTGAATCATAGACCAGGATTATGCAGGAACTTTGAGAAGCCTATTTTGCATTTTTTCAAATGATTTATAAGGCCCTGGATATAGGGGGTTATAGACCCAGAAGGTAGATGAATATTTCTTGAATTTATAGCTTTCGAAAATGCAAACATTGATTGAAAAAAATGATTCACCATTTAACATTTAGATTAGCATCTATGCATGAATGTATTCAGCAAACGATGACTGTTGAGTTGTTCAGATATAATGATGAATCTTTGGTAGGAGAGCTGATTTCCAAAGCAATGAGGAGGCATCAAATTGCTAGGTGTTTCAATTGTCTTAAAAAATGACATCTGAAAAACGGATTGCAAAGAATTTCTAGTAGTCATATCTCCTCTGTGAATGATAAAATCAGTAGACCCTGCCCTTCAAGGGTCAGAGGTATGTTAACATCTTTCAGTTAAAGGTTTGGTACCTGCACGCCTTTAATCCTAATGCCTGGGAGTCATGGACTTTCATATCTCTGCGTTCTATGTGTGGTAGCACAGAATTTTTATCCCAGCTCTAATGTGGTCCACGCTGGGTGATCTGAGATCCAGGACAGCATGGTCTATAGAGTTATTCTAGGTCAAAGATATACGTAGAACTTGTCTCAAAATGTAAAAAAAAAAAATGAATTAGAAATTAAAATCAAGAAGGTCAAGGCTGGAAAATACACAGAATGTTTGTACTGTATACTATCATGCTATCTTTGAATTTTTTGAGTCATGATAAGTAGCAACCAGTGCGAAAGGATATTTGTTTATAAATGCTGCTAAATTATTTTAAGATAGATGTTCATAAAGTATCTATGTGCTCTGTCCCACTGTGCAATGTGCAGAGAGCAATGTGATTAGGCTACATTAGCTAGTAAGACTGAGCTAGTGGGCCAATCAGTTTTATCACCTTGTGATGGCTCTGCTTTTCTCTGGCTTGCTGGTTGTGCATTATCTGGTGTTACAGGAACACCAACAAGCCAGCCTGTCATATTGCTGTATATGATTTCTTTGTGATTCCTTCTCTTTTTTCTTCTCTTTATTATTATTTTATATATATATATTTTATTTTTTTTTTTAATTAAGTATCAAATTTATAGGTTTCCATTGCCATGTTTACTGTGTTCATACTATTCATCAAAGAGCATGGGAGATCTTTCCATTTTTTTGTGTCATTTTTCAGTTTTTCTTCAAAGTCTTGTCAAATGTACTTTTCAGTACTGTTTATTTCAGCTCCAATATACTCTATGGCATTAACTCCTTGTTCTGAAATATGTAGTTTCTCTTATTTCCCCCTCTTATTCTCCATCTTTTGTGTGTGGGAAGAGGTATTTATTTATTTATTTATTTATTTTTTTTTTGTATTTGATATTGTATCCTGCCACATCATTGATTGTATTTATCAGCTTTAGGAGTCATTTTGAAGATTTGTTTTGTTCACTGGTGTATGAAATCATACCCTCTGCTAATAATAAAATTTTTACTCTTTCTTTATCTATTCAAATCTCCTTGACCATTTTTTTTCTTATTGCTATTGTTTCAACTTTACGCATAATGTTTGAAGATATACATTTATTTTTTTTTCCTGATTTTAATGTAATAGATTTGACTTTCTCTACATTTACCTTTGAAAACAGCTGTTCGTTTGTTGTATGTATTGCTTTTTTATATTTATAAATGATCCTTGTAACCCTAACCTCTTAAAGACCTTTATCATCATATTTGAGCTTTGTCAAATGATTTTTCAGCATCTAGTCAAATTATCATTTGGCTTTTTTTTCTAAGATTGTATTTATATGACAGATATGATTGATAGGTTTCCATGTTTTGAACCAGCCTTGCTTCTCTGTGATAAAGCCACGTATTATTTTTTTGGATCATGTTTTCTGGTATATTATTTGTGATTCTTTTCATCAATGATCAAGAACGAGATTGTTTTTGAATTCTCTATCTTGGTGTCTTTTTCCGGTTTTTGAATCATGGTAACGCTGTTTCTTCATAGCAAGATTTTAATGATTTTTCTGTTTCTATTATGTGACATACATTAATGATTTTTCTGATCGTCTCTTTTTTTAATTTCTGTTAAAAATATGCATTAAAACTAATTTGTGGTGTGCTTTCCAGCACAGCAATACGGTAGCGCGTGACAACTGTGTCCGAAATCCTGGGAACCTTAACATCCTCAGCACCGCTGGAGACACTTGGATTCAAGGAGGAATCATAACTGCAGGTGGGCACGTTCAGAGAGGTATGTCTTTTCTTGATTTCGCATTGGATCTTTCACGGTATTGGATGGTAGCGTGGAGGCCCACCCAGGTGATCGTTTTGGTATCGCTTTTCATCCTTGTTTTGTGACCACCATTATAACTGTTAGGTGCGGTAATTCCGACGTTGATAAGCGGCAGTACCTTGTCGTGCGCTTAAGTCTCTTGTAGATAAAAGAGCCGTGTGCGGACTACATTTTCGTTTTCTTGGCACTTGTAAGATGGATGTAGATAAGCCGCGGGTGCCTGCTTGTCATCATGGGGTCCTCGCAGTCCGATATCACAGCACTAGAATTGGTGTCAAAGCAAAGAGACATAAAAATCCTCATTTTGTGAAGCGCGTTATATATAACTGTTAGGTGTGGTAAGTCCGACGTAGATAAGCGGCAGTACCTTGACGTGCGCTTCAGTCTCTTGTAGATAAAAGAGCCGTGTGCGGACTACACTTTCGTTTTCTTGGCACTTGTAAGACGGACGTAGATAAGCCGCGGGTGCCTGCTTGTCATCATGGGGTCCTCGCAGTCCGTTATCACAGCACTAGAATCGGTGTTAAAGCAAAGAGACATAAAAATCCTCATTTTGGGAACAACGTTATATATAATGTTAGGTGCGGTAAGTCCGACGTAGATAAGCGGCAGTACCTTGACGTGCGCTTCAGTCTCTTGTAGATAAAAGAGCTCGTGCATGGACTACACTTTCGTTTTCTGGGCACTTGTAAGTCGGACGTAGATAAGCCGCGGGTGCCTGCTTGTCATCATGGGGTCCTCATCAGTCCGTTATCACAGCACTAGAATTGGTGTTAAAGCAAAGACACATAAAAATCCTCATTTTGGACCACTGTTATATCTGTTAGGTGCGGTAAGTCCGACGTAGATAAGCGGCAGTACCTTGTGTGTCGTTCAGTCTCCTGTAGATAAAAGAGTCTGCGTGCAGACTACACTTTCGTTTTCTTGGCACTTGTAAGTCGGACGTAGATAAGCCGCGGGTGCCTGCTTGTCATCATGGGGTCCTCGCAGTCCGTTATCACAGCACTAGAATTGGTGTTAAAGCAAAGAGACATAAAAATCCTCATTTTGGGAACAGTGTTATTCATGACTGTTAGGTGCGGTAAGTCCGACGTAGATAAGCGGCAGTACCTTGTCGTGCGCTTCAGTCTCTTGTAGATAAAAGAGCCGCGTGCAGACTACACTTTCGTTTTCTTGGCACTTGTAAGTCGGACGTAGATAAGCCGGGTGCCTGCTTGTCATCATGGGGTCCTCGCAGTCCGTTATCACAGCACTAGAATTGGTGTTAAAGCAAAGAGACATAAAAATCCTCATTTTGGGACCACTGTTATTATATCTGTTAGGTGCGGTAAGTCCGACGTAGATAAGCGGCAGTACCTTGTGTGTGCTTCAGTCTCTTGTAGATAAAAGAGCCGTGTGCAGACTACACTTTCGTTTTCTTGGCACTTGTAAGTCGGACGTAGATAAGCCGCGGGTGCCTGCTTGTCATCATGGGGTCCTCGCAGTCTGTTATCACAGCACTAGAATTGGTGTTAAAGCAAAGAGACATAAAAATCCTCATTTTTGGAACAGTGTTATATACTGTTAGGTGCGGTAAGTCCGACGTAGATAAGCGGCAGTACCTTGACGTGTGCTTCAGTCTCTTGTAGATAAAAGAGCCGTGTGTGGACTACACTTTCGTTTTCTTGGCACTTGTAAGTCGGACGTAGATAAGCCGCGGGTGCCTGCTTGTCATCATGGGGTCCTCGCAGTCCGTTATCACAGCACTAGAATTGGTGTTAAAGCAAAGAGACATAAAAATCCTCTCTTTTGGGAACAGCGTTATATCTGTTAGGTGCGGTAAGTCCGACGTAGATAAGCGGCAGTACCTTGACGTGTGCTTCAGTCTCTTGTAGATAAAAGAGCGTGTAGCGGCAGTGTGGGACTACACTACACTTTCGTTTTCTTGGCACTTGTAAGTCGGACGTAGATAAGCCGCGGGTGCCTGCTTGTCATCATGGGGTCCTCGCAGTCCGTTATCACAGCACTAGAATTGGTGTTAAAGCAAAGAGACATAAAAATCCTCATTTTGGGAACAGCGTTATTCATAACTGTTAGGTGCGGTAAGTCCGACGTAGATAAGCGGCAGTACCTTGTCGTGCGCTTCAGTCTCTTGTAGATAAAAGAGCCGCGTGCAGACTACACTTTCGTTTTCTTGGCACTTGTAAGTCGGACGTAGATAAGCCGCGGGTGCCTGCTTGTCATCATGGGGTCCTCACAGTCCGTTATCACAGCAGAATTGGTGTTAAAGCAAAGAGACATAAAAATCCTCATTTTTGGAACAGCGTTATTCATGACTGTTAGGTGCGGTAAGTCCGACGTAGATAAGCGGCAGTACCTTGACGTGTGCTTCAGTCTCTTGTAGATAAAAGAGCCGTGTGCAGACTACACTTTCGTTTTCTTGGCACTTGTAAGTCGGACGTAGATAAGCCGCGGGTGCCTGCTTGTCATCATGGGGTCCTCACAGTCCGTTATCACAGCACTAGAATTGGTGTTAAAGCAAAGAGACATAAAAATCCTCATTTTGGGAACAGCGTTATTCATGACTGTTAGGTGCGGTAAGTCCGACGTAGATAAGCGGCAGTACCTTTGTGTGCTTCAGTCTCCTGTAGATAAAAGAGCCGTGTGCAGACTACACTTTCGTTTTCTTGGCACTTGTAAGTCGGACGTAGATAAGCCGCGGGTGCCTGCTTGTCATCATGGGGTCCTCGCAGTCCTGTTATCACAGCACTAGAATTGGTGTTAAAGCAAAGAGACATAAAAATCCTCATTTTGGGAACAGCGTTATTATATCTGTTAGGTGCGGTAAGTCCGCGACGTAGATAAGCGGCAGTACCTTGTGTCGCTTCAGTCTCCTGTAGATAAAAGAGCCGTGCAGACTACACTTTTGTTTTCTTGGCACTTGTAAGTCGGACGTAGATAAGCCGCGGGTGCCTGCTTGTCATCATGGGGTCCTCACAGTCCGTTAACACATCACTAGAATCGGTGTCAAAGCAAAGAGACATAAAAATCCTCATTTTTTGACCACTGTTATATCTGTTAGGTGCGGTAAGTCCGACGTAGATAAGCGGCAGTACCTTCACTTTCGCTTCAGTATCTTGTAGATAAAAGAGTCGCGCGCGGACTAAATTTTCGTTTTCTTGGCACTTGTAAGTCGGACGTAGATAAGCCGCGGGTGCCTGCCTGTCATCATGGGGTCCTTGCAGTCTGTTATCTCAGCAGTACAATTGGTGTTCAAGCAAAGATACATAAATATCATTTTTGGAATAATGTCATATAATGTTAGGTGCGGCAAGTCCGACGTAGATAAGTGGCAGTACCTTGACGTGTGCTTCAGTCTCTTGTAGATAAAAGAGTCATGCACGGACTACACTTTCGTTTTCTTGGCACTTGTAAGACGGACGTAGATAAGCCGCGGGTGCCTGCTTGTCATCATGGGGTCCTCGCAGTCTGTTATCACAGCACTAGAATTGGTGTTAAAGCAAAGACACATAAAAATCCTCATTTTTGGAATAATGTCATATAATGTTAGGTGCGGTAAGTCCGACGTAGATAAGTGGCAGTACCTTGACGTGCGCTTCAGTCTCTTGTAGATAAAAGAGCCGTGCGCGGACTACACTTTCATTTTCTGGGCACTTGTAAGTCGGACGTAGATAAGCCGTGGGTGCCTGCTTGTCATCATGGGGTCCTCGCAGTCCGTTATCACAGCACTAGAATTGGTGTTAAAGCAAAGTCACATAAAAATCCTCATTTTTGGACCACCGTTATATCTGTTAGGTGCGGTAAGTCCGACGTAGATAAGCGGCAGTACCTTGTCGTGCGCTTCAGTCTCTTGTAGATAAAAGAGCCGTGCGTGGACTACACTTTTGTTTTCTTGGACATTTGTAAGACAGATGTAGATAAGCCGCGGGTGCCTGCTTGTCATCATGCAGTCCTTGCAGTCCGTTATCACAGCAATAGAATCGGTGTTAAAGCAAAGAGACATAAAGATCCTCATTTTGGGAACAGCGTCATACATAACTGTTAGGTGCGGTAAGTCCGACGTAGATAAGTGGCAGTATCTCATAGGATCATGGGCTAAGTTTACTTCTATAAGCAATTTTAGAAAGAGCGAGGGCTATATAACTCTTGATCCCATTGACAAAGAACACAAATAATTGATTTCTTCATGCGTGGTCATTACTTCTGTAGCTGGCACGATTATCTGTTTTGGCACCGTTTTTTATTATATTTCAAAATATTAAAATTTGTAGACCGTGTATACCAGAAACGCACAGGTACTTTCTCACCCTATTTCAGGTTTTTCAACATTAGCTTTAATTATTTGCCAAGTATCTATATCTTTGGTTCCTTTTGGATGCCAAAGAATTATAAGGCTTCATTACTTCAACACCCATTTCTAAATCATAATGAATAAACGGGAACCCTATGATTTTTTATTGAATGCTTTAGCTTTTAGTAAGGTATAGAGAAGATTTGGCTTTTACCGTTACCCAGTAATGATGATTACTCATCTGGTCGATAGTTTAAAGCCCTTCTTAAATTTTACTGTTTTGTGTCCCTGTTCTGCCATCGCTTTTTAACATCTATTTATTGCATTGCTGTTGCTTGGTATGGTTGTCTTGTAAATCAGTACACAGGTATGTATAGTGTGAACAACTCCAGAATAAGATTTATTTCGTATGGCTATTTATTCTTACTGAAAAGCAATGCCTCAACCCTGAAACCCCTCTTTAATCACGTACATGGTCATGAGAATCTCCTGCCTCCTTGACATAAACAATACCTCAACTAATCTCATTAATAACAAAGAAAATCAGTATATAGAACAAAGCCAAAGAGTATGCAGAAACAAAGCACTGGTACAGTGTGGTCAGCCGAACTTAAAAGCCAACTCTTTATCCATGGTCTAGATTCAGACCTAACATTTCAGAAATACTCAGAGTTGTTTTTCATCTATGCTTGTTTTCTCATGCTGCTGTTTCCAAAGTTGGACTCATCTGTCACACAAGGAGTCTGCACTCTAAGCTAGTTTTGTCCCTTCATTATTTTCTTCCTATTTTAGTTGCAGTACAAGGAGTTTTAATCATAAAGTATGTTAATTTTCTGCATTTGTTTGAAACAAAGTGTTACACTATCAAAAATAGAAAAGCATAATAATGATTACAATAAGCATGCCACCATAGGTATGAAAGATGCTTTGTATGAATCACTTAGGCTCTACTTTTCCACGTTGTCCTGTCATTTTTCCATAAAAAATTTGTGCAGTGTTAGAGTCATCAGCATTAGAAAATGATTAGGAAAAGTAAGTTCTATGTCATCATTTAAGTGATCAAAGAGAGATCGAGGAGTGGCATTGCCCAAAAGTTAAGTGTGAATAACCTTCCGTTCATCTAAAAAAATTATTAGGAGTCTAATCAGTGATGCCAAAAATGTTTTGATTCCAATCACAAGGCAACAATCCCACTGATTGCTTAAGTACATCAATCTCTGTCTGAAGTCAAGCATCTAGGTTTACATTGAACAATATCTAATTATTGTTGCTGTAGCGTCATATTTTCATGTTTAGGAGTAGAGTTAGCAAAGGGATTAATACATGAATACCATTGAAAATAATAACTTCAAAATTTTCCAAATAAACGGCAGATATTTTAAGCAATGATATGTAAAATCTGGACATGCATGTTATCGTACTTCTTAATTTTCAGTGACATTATCCCATGAGTAATTAATGGACTATGCTGAGAGTTTTTGGGTACACTTATGTTAAGTTCCTATTTGAATTTTTAATAGGTTGTTTATGTTTAATTTTTCTTGATGTTGATTTATATGATGGATTACATTACTGCATTTATGACTGTTGTGCCATTCATGTATAGCTGTGATGAAGCTTAATTGATCATGAAGGTTTTTAAATTGTTTTCCTGTATTTCGTTTGCTATCATTCTTTTGAGTATTTATTTGTTCATGTTCTCTACTGATATTATGTATTAATTATCTTCCTATCTTCAACCTACGTGTGTTTTCTCATCATTCTTACTGCAGACTCATAGAAAGAGTTCTTGCAATGTTCCTTCTGGTTATATTATGTGCAACACTTGGATGAGTATAGGAAGTCATGATGTAATTATTCATGAAAACCATTTGTCCCTGTAATATTGTGTTTGCTTTTGATGACAGCTTCTATTTCCAGAAAGACTCTATGCCTATTGAAATTGCTAATCTAGGCTTTATTTTCTTTAGGAAAATGGTACCTAGCCAGCAAATTCTCCATTTTTTTATGTTTCCCAATAGTGTGGAGTACATGTTTCTTTGGTATGATCTAAGGATGCTGTGGATCTCCTTAGTATTTGTTGTCGTTTGTCCCTTTCCATTTCTGATTGTGTTGCATTTGATGTCTCTATCATCTTTTATTAGTTACTGTATGGGCTTGTCTATCTTGTTTATTTTCATGAACAACCTGATTTTTAATTTTTTATTTGTTTCTATATGATTTATTTGAGCCCTCAGTTATATTATTTTCTGTTTTATCCTCTTACTGGGCATGTCTGCTTCTTTGGTTCTATATCATTCATATGTGTTCAGTCACCAGTGTGCGTTTTTTCTTTGAGTTATGAGCTTTCCTCTTAGCACTGCTTTCATAGTGTTCCATAGGAATGTTAGAAATGTGCTTTAATTTTTGTTTAATTATTTGAAGTCTTTAATTATTTTATAACTTGACCTATGGGTGGTTCATTAGCTTGCTGCTCAATTTCTATTTATTTGTTGGATTTCAGAGAGTGCTGTTGTTATCCAGTTCTAATTTTAAATTGTGTTGATCTTATAGGGAACAGTGTATTCCTCCAATATTTTTGTTTCTGTGTTTGCATGCTGTGTGGTACAGAGTGTGGGGAGTTTAATAGAAGTTTTCATGAGATCCTGATCAGGTGGTATATAATTTCTTGTTTGTGAGGAAGATTCCATAGATGTTTGTTAAGCCCATTTAATTGATTAAATCTCTTTGTTCTCCTATTACTCTCATAAATTTCTGTCTGGTTGACCTGCCCATTGTCTATACCAGAATGCTGAGAATTTCTTCCATTGCTGTGTATGGTTGGATGGATTGAGCTTGTTATTAGTATGTAGTTTTCTTCTCCAACTCTTTTGACTTGTTAATTTGAAATGTGATGTTAGATATTATGGTAGCCACACCTCCTTGTTTCTTGGGTCCTTTTTTATATCCTTTACTCTTTTGTCCTGTCTTTCTTTGAGTTTGAGGTGTGTTTTGTGTATGCAACAGATGGCTGATTCTTGTTTTCCTATCTATTTTCTTAGCGTGTGTCAGTAGATGTGGACTGCGTGCTTGTATATTAAGAGATGTTAATGAGTAGTAGTTGAGTTGATGATGCTGATGTGAGTTTATTTTTATCTTGATAATTTGCTGTTGAAGTTTCCAGTCTTTGGTGGTTGTTTTCCTTTTAGTAAGTATGTGTATTTTGGTGCGTAAATTTTGATTTTCTTTTGTTCATGAGGTATCTTGTTTTATCCAATGGTGAGAGAACGTTTGGTGGGTTATTTATTCTGCTGTATTTGTATTAAATTTTTCATAGTGACCGCTGAACATTTGTCTCATATCCTTTTTCTATCACGGTCTCCAATGAGAGATTGGGAGTAATTATGATAGGCTTACTCAAATATGTTACTTGTCCTTTTCCTTTTTCATTTCCTAATGTTCTTTATTTATTATGTATGCTTTTGTGTTTGATGTTTTGTGGTGTGGCTAGGGGATCTATTTATTCTATTTTATTTCTTGTTCTTTATGCTTCCTGTAGCTCCACAGGGATATCCTTCCTTCAGTTGGAAAAGTTTTCTTCTGCACTTTTCTCGATTATATTTTCTCTGCCTTCTATACCTACTTTCCTTAGATATTGTGTTTGGTTGTTTGCCCAGATTTCCTGTGTGTTTTCTGTTAATAATTTGTTAGGTTTAATTTTTTTGGGCACTTACTGATGAATATGGTTATGCTTATGGTTGTTGGTTAGGGTTATGATTGTTGGTTAGTGTTATGGTTGATGGTTATGGTTAATGGTCATGGTTGATGATTATGGTTGATGGTTATGGTATGGTTATGGTTGGTTATGGTTATGGTTATGGTTATGGTTATGGTTTATGGTTATGGTTATGTTTATGGTTATGGTTATGGTTATGGTTATGGTTATGGTTATGGTTAATGTTTATGGTTATGGTTATGGTTATGGTTATGGTTATGGTTATGGTTTATGGTTATGGTTATGGTTGTTATGGTTATGGTTATGTGGTTAATGGTTATGGTTAATGGTTATGGTTATGGTTATGGTTATGGTTATGGTTAATGGTTATGGTTATGGTTAATGGTTAATGGTTAATGGTTAATGGTTATGGTTAATGGTTTATGGTTAATGGTTAATGGTTAATGGTTTATGGTTATGGTTAGTGGTTAATGGTTGGTTGGTTATGGTTAATGGTTATGGTTATGGTTATTAATGGTTAATGGTTAATGGTTATGGTTATGGTTAATGGTTAATGGTTATGGTTATGGTTGGTTAATGGTTAATGGTTATGGTTAATGGTTATGGTTAATGGTTATGGTTATTATGTTATGGTTAATGGTTATGGTTATGGTTATGGTTATGGTTATGGTGTTTATGGTTATGGTTATGGTTATGGTTTATGGTTAATGGTTATGGTTAATGGTTATGGTTATGGTTAATGGTTATGGTTTGATGGTTATGGTTAATGGTTATGGTTATGGTGATGGTTATGGTTAATGGTTATGGTTATGGTTGATGGTTATGGTTATGGTTATGGTTATGGTTGATGGTTATGGTTATTTATGGTTATGGTTATGGTTTATGGTTATGGTTATGGTTATGGTTATGGTTATGGTTATGGTTGGTTATGGGTTATGGTTTATGGTTATGGTTATGGTTTATGGTTATGGTTGGGTTTGGTTATGTGGTTATGGTTTATGGTTATGGTTATGGTTATGGTTTGGTTATGGTTATGGTTTATGGTTATGGTTATGGTTTATGGTTATGTTTATGGTTTATGGTTATGGTTATGGTTATGGTTATGGTTATGGTTATGGTTATGTTTGGTTATGTTTATGGTTATATGTTTATGGTTATGGTTATGGTTATGGTTATGGTTTATGGTTATGGTTATGGTTATGGTTATGGTTGGTTATGGTTATGGTTAATGGTTATGGTTTATGGTTTGGTTATGGTTATGGTTATGGTTATGGTTATGGTTATGGTTTATGGTTATGGTTAATGGTTATGGTTACTGGTTTGTGTTATGTTTAATGGTTATGGTTATGGTTATGGTTATGGTTACTGGTTTGGTTATGGTTATGGTTTGGTTTGTTATGGTTAATGGTTATGGTTATGGTTTGGTTATGGTTAATGGTTATGGGTTTATGGTTAATGGTTATGGTTATGTTTAATGGTTATGGTTAATGGTTAATGGTTATGTTTATGGTTATGGTTATGGTTATTATGGTTATGGTTTAATGGTTATGGTTATGGTTATGGTTATGGTTATGGTTATGGTTTGTTATGGTTATGGTTAATGGTTTATGGTTTATGGTTATGGTTGATGGTTATGGTTAATGGTTATGGTTATGGTTATGGTTATGTTTATGGTTAATGGTTATGGTTAATGGTTATGGTTAATGGTTATGGTTATGGTTATGGTTTATGGTTATGGTTATGGTTAATGGTTATGGTTAATGGTTATGGTTGATGGTTATGGTTAATGGTTATGGTTATGATGGTTATGGTTATGGTTATGGTTAATGGTTATGGTTAATGGTTATGGTTAATGGTTATGGTTATGGTTATGGTTATGGTTATGGTTAATGTTTATGGTTATGGTTATGGTTATGGTTAATGGTTATGGTTAATGGTTATGGTTAATGGTTGGTTTAATGGTTATGGTTAATGGTTATGGTTAATGTTTTATGGTTATGGTTAATGGTTATGGTTATGGTTATGGTTAATGGTTATGGTTAATGGTTATGGTTATGGTTATGGTTAATGGTTATGGTTAATGGTTATGGTTATGTTTATGGTTATGTTATGTTAATGGTTATGGTTATGGTTATGGTTATGGTTGGTTATGGTTAATGGTTAATGGTTATGGTTAATGGTTATGGTTATGGTTATGGTTATGGTTATGGTTATGGTTATGGTTATGGTTATGGTTATGGTTAATGGTTATGGTTATGGTTATGGTTAATGGTTATGGTTATGGTTTGGTTGGTTATGGTTAATGGTTATGGTTATGGTTATGGTTAATGGTTATGGTTATGGTTATGGTTATGGTTATGGTTATGGTTTATGGTTATGGTTATGGTTATGGTTATGGTTATGGTTAATGGTTATGGTTATGGTTATGGTTAATGGTTATGGTTAATGGTTATGGTTATGGTTATATGGTTATGGTTATGGTTATGGTTGATGGTTATGGTTATGGGTTATGGTTATGGTTATGGTTATGGTTATGGTTAATGGTTATGGTTTGGTTGGTTATGGTTATGGTTACGGTTAGGGTTATGGTTGATGGTTATGCTTAATGGTTAGGTTTATGGTTGTTGATTATGGTCAATGTTTATGGTTATGGTTAATGGTTTTGGTTTTGGTTTATGGTTAGGGTTATGGTTAATGGTTATTGTTAATGTTATGGTTAATGGTTAGGGTTATTGTTAATTTTTATTGATGATTTTTAGTGTTAATTGTTATGGTTATTGTTAATGCTGATCGTTAATGGTTAGGTTTATGGTTAATGGTTATGGTTAGACATTTTCCTTAATTCAAAAACCCCAAAAAATTAACCCAAAAACCCAGAATTTTCAGAGCACGCAGAGCGTGAGCAGTAGTGCGAGCTATTTTTTGCGCACGCTACCGCGAGCCAGTAAAAACCTTTTAGTCCCAGGTGCGTGCTGGAAAAACACCCTGTCCCACAGAGAGGGGAACCGTGGCTCCGTTGGGTTAACCGCATGCTGGGGCTCTGTGCCCTGCTGCCTGCCTGTTCGCCTGTCCACCTGCCAGTGGTTAGGGTTAGGTTAGGGTAGTTAGGGTTCTTATTTCAGGAATCAACAAATATATGATCTGGACAATTTTTATCCAAAGCATGACTTCAGTTTGTAGGCAGCTAAATTTGTGTGTGTTGCTCTAGTATCATAAGTGATTATGAGCATTAAGCTGAAAAGAGCAATTAATGAATGACTAAAATTGCTAATTATTAAGACTGATTCCAGTATTATAATCTATTCTTTAAAAAAATGTTAGGTGAACAGAAGCATAGCAATATTACTTCTAAATAAGTTAAATATATGATTATGAGCGGATACTTCCGTTCTGACTAATGATCCATTACAAAACCAGAACATGTTTTACGATGATCCATTTACTATGCATAATGTTCCAAATCTGCTGAAAGACAGTATCAAAATAAAGGGCTGATATTTTAAGCTATGGTATTTAAAGTCTGGACATAACTCATATGCAAATTCATGATTTTCATTATTGTTATCCCAGGTGTCAGCAATAGACTATGCTCAGATCCATTGAGGATGATTGCCTATTTTCATATTTTAATGTCAGGTTCTGACCAAGGACCATTTCCAAATTGTTTTGGCTCCCTTTTATCCTTATAAGTAAAATTATATGGAGTCCCATAAAAGTTATTCAAATAAGTAAAATTATTCCAAGGAAAAGAAAGGATACTGTGATGGATATACATTAACACATCGTTATCTCCCAAAAGGAGATGCTCGAACATTGGTTTGTTAGGAACATAGGCCCATTAACTTACATCTCATCCCTTAAATGAAGAAGCAGACACTGGAGCTCTCATGGCCAGAAAATGATGATCAGCCATAACCGGTATTCTGTAATGCTGGACAATTATCTTAACCTGCAAGAGCTGCAAGAGATTTCACCTGGCCCCATGTCAGTTAGGGTGAGGACCTATGTCATCCAGGTCACTTCCATATAGATAATTGTGCCACGGGCAATACTAGGATGTCTTCCTTGACAAAAGGGCCATTATGACTACATTGCAATCCTCTATTTAGTTTCTGCTCTTATTATAACTGATGCCCATCTTGCATAGAGAAAAGACTATACCTCTTCCCTTTCACTTTTAGCAGTCTCGGCTGCCATTCATAACTTGCTTTTTTGTCCCGATTTTTTTTTTGCGAGATATGCAGTTTTGTGGATTATAAGACTTTTCTGTGCTTTTTAAAATATGCCCATGCTGCATCTCGATGAAATGTTATGTAAACAATGGCTGACAAATAACTTTTTAAATCACACATTAATTCCATACCGTAATGTTCCTTTTTCCTCTTTTTTTTTTTTAAGTAGTGTTACTGTATCATGGTCACATTGAAAGATATCTTATTCTTGTGTATTACAGTGAATAACTGTTTCATGAGCAATGATATATGATTTACAGAGCCCAGGAGATTATTTGGAATTATGTAATTAGGTACATTATTTCCTTTAGTAAGAGTCAACACCCATGATGTAAAAGGCTCTTAAAAAATGGTGTATTACTTGTTTGATCTTCAGCTAAAGGAGTAGACCACATAAATGATCAAAGATTATCTATGGTTACTTTGAAGAAAGGTAAATGTCCAAATTCTGTAATGAGTAACAACCATTTTCCAATTTTCACTTGATTGACATCTTTGATGAGTATCCTCCTGAGGAATAGAATGGATATGTAAGTGATGAGAAATCTAACGATTTATAGATACTTTCCTTATTTTCTCGAAATCCACTTTTATGTTGTACATGTACAATATTAACAGTATTCTGTAAGTGTTCATGTTGTTTTTTATTGGAGTAAAAGGTAAAAATTTATCACGTGAGCATTTTGAGCTAAGATATAGCAAATTCATTTTTTCCTACATGAGTAACAGAATTTTTTTTCTATTATGAGCTAATACTAATCTAAACAAAGTTAACAAAGAATGCCTACTATAATGAAGTATAGCATTAAATGTATTTTTTACAATTGCTACAATATAAGCTGAATCACCTACAATATTTACTCCTTGAGGTAGATCATGCTTGGCGTTAAACAGTGTTCAATGCATTTTGTTGTATGGGAAAGCAATTTGTAACTTCTACCCATTACTTAATTCTGTCCAGTAAGCAAATAGTTTTTTGACCATCAGTTGAAAATAGTTACTGCATCAGGTGAAGTATTGAAAGCTACAATATTTTTTTGGTAAGATTCATTTATTTATCATGTTGACAGCATTCTTGCTTTATCGACGTATGTCCACGCACCAGAAGAGGGCGCCAGATCTCATTACAGATGGTTGTGACCAACCATCTTTTTGCTGTGAATTGAACTCAGGACCTCTAGAAGAGCAGGCAATGCTCTTAGTCTCTGAGCCATCTGTCTAGCCACAGAAAGATACAATATTATTTATTACAAATACTCCTTTTTTCAATGTTCCCAACAATATCTTGGTAGAAATGACATTCAAAGTTTCAGTGATAGAAACTGGAGGAATACGTATAGTTTCTTATAGCAGAAACATGTATTGTACTTTCTGCTATCAGAAATGATAGTCTAACTATCTAGACCTGTGAAAGTAAGACATCATTGTTGAATTCCATAGGCTGACATTTCTTTATAGCATGCTGTTTTATAAAATATATGCTTTGTGTAAATCCATTCAATGGGAAATATATCTTTAGCTACAATGCATGTATAATATTTATAATTATCCATTAATAATACTTTAAATGGAATATTATGCTTTATTCTACTCAAAAAATCCTTTTCAATAGTATCATGGGCTGAGGTTTAGTTCTATCAGCTATTATAGAAAGAGAACAAGGGCTATACGCCTCCTTTTCCCATTGACAAAGAAGCCAAATATTTGATTTTTTTATGTATGTTCATTACTTGTACAGCAGACAATACTTCCTGCTTTGACACTGCTGCCAGTTCTTTTTATTTTCTTTACTTTGAAAATAGTACAGCTCATAAACCATATAGACCACAAATGGACAAGTACTTTCTCACCCTATCTCAGGTTTTTCAACATTAGCTTTAATTCATTACTAAGTATCTATATCTTTGTTGCCTTCTGTACACCACTTAATTATAAGGCTTCATTACTTCCACACCCATTTATAAATCAGACAGAGAAACGTGAACACTATGCGTTTTTATTGAATGTTTTAGCATAGCAAGACACAGAGAAGATTTGGCTTGTTCCATTACCCGGCAATGAAGAATACCCATCTTGTTGATATTTTAAAACCCTTCCTAACTTTTACCCTTATGGTCCCTATTCAGGTGCTGCTTTTCAACATCTATCTAGTGCATTGTTGTCCCTTGGTATGGTTGTCTTTTAAATCAGTACACAGGCATGTATACTGTGAACAACTCCAGAATAAGATTTATTTTGTATTGCTTTTTATACATACTCAAAAGTACTAACTCAACTTTTAAACCCCTTTGGACTCATGTACATGGTCATGAGAAGCTTCTGTCTCTCCTTGACTGAAAAAATACCTTAATTAATATCGTTTATAAAAATAAAAATTATTATATAGAAAAAAGTCAAAAAGTATACAAAAAAAAAACCTGGTACAGTGTAAACAGCAGAACTCAAAACCATTACTTTGTCCATGGTATAGATAGTCACAGAACATTTGAGACATAGGCAGAGTTGGCTTTCATCTATGCTTGTTTTCTCATGCAACCATTTCCCAACTTGGTCTCATCTGTCACACAAGGAGTCTGCACTCTAAGCTAGTTTTTTCCCTTCATTATTTTTCTCCCATTTTTGTTGAGGTAAAAGGAGTTTTAACCAATAGTATCTAAGGTTTCTGCATTGGGTTGAAAAAAATGATATATGATCAAAATTATAAATGCCTAAGAATAAATGAAATAAGCATACCAACAGAGGTGTGAATAATACTTTGAATGATGCACTTAGGATATAATTAACCAGATTGTCCTGTCATTTTTTCTTAAAAAATTTGTTCAATGTCAGAGTCATCATAATCAGAAAATAAATAGGAAAAGTAAGTTCCATGCCATCATTTAAGTGATCAATGAGAGATCGAGGAGTGGCACTTCAATAAGTTAGGATTGAAAAACCTTTCGTTCAACTAAAAAATCATTATTATCCTAATCAGTGATGCCCAAAGTGTTTGGATTCCAATCACATGGCAAAGTACTGCGTTTTTTCAAAGATAAGTATTTCTTTCCCAACAATCACACTGTTTGCTTAAGTACATCAATCACTGTCTGAAATTGGACATCTAGGTATACAGTAAGCAAAATATGTTTATTCTTGATGTAGTGTCATGAGTCCTGTTTATGAGTAGAGTTTAATTGAGTTTAATTTATCATCAAGGTTTTTAGAATGTATTCCTGTATTCAGTTTGCCATCATTCTACTGAGTATTTTTGTGTTCATGTTCAATACACAGATTATCTTTTAATTATCTTCCCCGCTTTAGTCTGTGTGTTGGTTCACATAAAGCTTACTGCACACTCCAAGATGGAATTCTTTATTAAAACCATTTGCACATGTAATATTGTGTTTTCTTTTGATGAGAGTTTCTATTTCATTAATGAGGCTATGCCTTTTGAAACTGCTCAACTATGCTTCATTTGTTTCAGGGAAATGGTACCTAGCCAGAAAATTTTTCTATGTTTCCCAATTGTGTGGGGTACATGTTTCTTTGGTATGATTTAAGCATGCTGTGGATCTACTTAGTATTCATTGTTGTTTTTCCCTTTCCATTTCCGGTTGTGGTACTTTTGATGTTCTCTCTCGTCTTTTATTAGCTTGCATGAGGGTTTGTTTATCTTGTTTTTTCACAAATAACCTCATTTTTCATTTCTTAAATTTATTTATATATGATTCATTTGATCCCTTAATTCTATTACTTTCTGTTTTATGCTGTTACTGGGCATGTATGCTTGTTTGGTTCTATAGCATTCATATGTGTTAAGTCACTACTGCGCGTTTTTCCTTTTATGGCTGTTTTCCTACTGTTCCATAGGAATGGGTGCAATGTGCTTTCATTTTTTTTTAATTCTAGGAAGTCTTTAATTATTTTATGCCTTGACCTGTGGGTGGTTCATTAGCTTGCTTTTTGATTTGTGTTTGTTTGTATGATTTCAGGGAGTGCTGTTGTTGTCAAGTTCAAATTTTAAACTGTGTTTATCTGATAGGGCACAGTGTATTCATCCAATATTTTTGTTTCTGTGTATGCATGCTGTGTAATGCAGTGTGTGGTTAGTTTACTAGAAGTTTTCATGAGATCCTGAGAAGATGGTACATACTTTCCTGTTTGTTAGGAAGATTCAATAGAATTCTGTTAATCCCATTTCATTGATTAAATCTCTTTGTTCTCCTATTACTCTTATAGATTTCTGTCTGGTTGACCTGACCATTGTTTAGAGCAGAATGCTGAGATTTCCTTCCATTGCTGTGTATGGTTGGAAGAGTGTTTTGATTTCTAATGATGTTTCTTTTACATGTGAGTGCACTTGTATTATGGGCACAGATGGCAAGGATTGAAATTTCATTTTGATACATTGAGCTTTTTATTAGTGTGCTGTGTTTTCCTCCAACTCTTCTGACTTTTTATTTAAACAGCTAATGTTAGGTAGCAGTATAGCCACACCTGCTTGTTTCTTGGTTCCTTTTCCACACCCTTTACTCTTTGGTACTGTCTGTCTTTGAGTTTGAGGTATGTTTCGTGTATGCAATAGATGGCTGATTCTTGTTTTCCTCTCTGTTTTCTTAGCATGTGTCAGTAGATGTGTTCTGCGTGCATGTGTATTAAGATATGTCAATGAGTAGCAGTTGAAGATTTCTGTTATTTTTCAGAGGTCGTGGTTGTGTGTTTCCTTTCTTAGAGTTCTGCTGATGTTTTGCTTCATAATTTGCTGCTTAATTTTCCATTCTTTGGCTGGAGTTTTCCTTGGTATTTTGAGGTGTATTTTTTAATTGCTTTTGGTCATGTGTTATCTTTCTTTCTCTGAGGATGACAGAAATTTGGGCTGTTTATTTATTAGTCTGTATTGGTGTTAAAGTTCTCATAGTGTACGCTCAACATTTATCCCATATCTATTTGCTTTTATTTTTTCCATTGAGAGGTTGGGATTAATTATGATAGGTTTACCTAAATATGTTAATAATCCTTTTTTTTGCAGTTACTTATGTTTTTTTTTTATTAGGTATGCTTTTGTGTTTTATGTTTTGTTGTTATGTCAAGGGTATCTGTTTATTCTGCTTTAGTTTTTGTTCTTCTTTAGGCTTCCTTCCTATAGATCCACAGGGATATGCTTCCTTAGGTTTGTGAAAGTTTTTCTATTTACATTTTTTTTTCGTGTGATTAGTTTCTTTCATCTTTTGTCTGTTGCTTATTTGCTTTATTTTATAATTAGGTTTTCAGTTCTCTTTAAGTGTGACTATCCTCTCCTTAAAGTTATCTTCTTAATTTTATTCTGCCTTTCCTTGGTAACCATGTCTGCAAGTGCGGTGATCGCTTGATTTGTATGTTATAGTGTGTTCCCTTTGGATGTATGATAAATTCTTGAATTGGAGTATACCCATCATGTCAGTGTCTTTGTATCTTGTTGCAGATCTTATGATGGCTGACTGTTTGTGATCGGTTCTCTGACTGCTCTGCGGTTTATGGGTGTCATTTCGCCTGCTCTGTTTTATTTGGTTGCTCTTTTTGTCTGCTCTGTGCCGTCACAGCTTGTTTGTGGAGTTTTTCTCTTGGTATTATGACCCGAGGCAGGTTGTGGAGGGCCCCAAATATTTGACCGAAGATGGATGTCCTAGCGAGTGGGGTGTTGTGCTGTGGTGCTGGTCATGCACCTGTTGTTTCTCTCTGTATTTTAGCCCTTTTCTTTTAGAGTTGCAGCACTGAAACGCCGGAACAGGTGAGTTTTTGGGTTGGATGGGATTCGCAGCTTCAGGATGGGTATTAGGGTAGACTGCATGTAGGCAACTATATCTTGTTGGCTAGTTAGAGAGCAAAAGAAAATTCGTATGGGGCTTGGGCATTTGACTACCTAGGTGTATCCTAAATGTGTGGTTGTGCTGCCTGGGTCATGTTTAAGGTTATGTTTAGGGTGATGGTTGGGGTTATGGTTCGTGTTATGGTTTGGCTGATGATTATGGTGATGTTAGAGAGGAAAGGAAAAATGGTATGTGGATTCTGCATTTGACCCTGTAGGTGAATTCTAACTGTTTGGTTGTTCTGCCATGTACATGGACACTGTGTTCTTGTTCTGTGATTTAGATAAGGCTTTGTAGCTGTGGGTTGTAGAAATGGATTATAGCTAGGACCTGGATTTAGGGCTATGGTTAGTGCTTAGGTGTTTATGGTGGTGCTGGTGATGGCCTGGAATTGTGTTAAAGTTAGGGTTATATTTTAAGGGGTTAAGGGTTACGGGTATTGTTTTGGGTGTTAGTGTTTAGTGTTTGTGGTTGTGGTGAAGGGTTCAATGGTCTTAGGATTGTAGGTTTTCATGGTTATGATACTGTTTATTATTTTATGGCTATGGTTATTGTTGGGGTTTATGGTTCGTTATGGTTCTTGTTACTGATTTTTGTTTATGGTTAGGGACTGTTATGGTTAGGGTTATGGTTATGGGTAGGGTTATGCTTACTGGTTGGTTACTGTTATGGTTACGGTTATGGTTGTTATGGTTATGGTTACGGTTAAGATTATGGTTAGGTAGGGATTATGCTTAGGGGTGATGGTTATGGTTATGGTTGGGGGTTATGGTTAGGGGGATGGTTATGGGTTATGCTTAAGGGTTATAGTTATGGTTATTGTTATGGTTATGTTTTTTGTTAAGGGTTATAGTTATGGTTATTGTTAGTGTTATGATTTTAGTTAAGAGTTGTTATGGTGGGGGCTGGAGAGATGGCTCAGAGGTTAAGAGCATTGCCTGCTCTTCCAAAGGTCCTGAGTTCAATTCCCAGCAAACACATGGTGGCTCACAACCATCTGTAATGGTGTCTGGTGCCCTCTTCTGGCCTGCAGTCATACACACAGAAAGAATATTGTATACATAATAAATAAATATTTAAAAAAAGAGTTGTTATGGTGATGGGTTATGGGTTATGGTTATAGTTATGGTCATAGTTATGGTTATTGTTAGGGTTATGGTTTTTGTTAATGGTTAAAGTTATGGTTTTTGTTAGTGTTCTGATTTTGGTTAAGAGTTGTTGTTATGGTTATGGCTAATTTGTTATGGTTGTAATTATGGTTATAGTTATGGTTATTGTTAGGGTTATGATTTTGTTTAAGAGTAGTTATGGTTATTGGTTATGGGTTATGGTTGTAGTTATGGTTATATTTATGGTTACATTTATGGTTATTTTTAGGGTTATTGTTTTTGTTAAGAGTCATGTTTTTGATTAAGGATTATGGTTTTTGTTATGGGTTATGTCTATGTTTATGGTTTGTGTTATGGTTATAGTTATGGTTATTAATATTGTTATGGTTTCTGTTGATGGTTATGGCTTTGGTTAAAGTTTATGGTTATAGTTATGGTTATGATTATGGTCATAGTTATGATTATGGGTATAGTCCTGATTACGGTAATACTTATGGTTATGGTTATTGTTATAGTTATGGTTATCGTTTTGGTTATGGTGATGGTTATAGTTATAGTTATGGTTATATTTATAGTTATGCTTATGGTTATGGTTATAGTTATGCTTATGGTTATAGTTATGTTTATAGTTATAGTTATGGTTCTAATAAAAGTTGTAGTGATGGTTATAGTTATAGTCAAAGTTATAGTTATAGCTATAGTTATAGTTATAGTTATGGTTATGGTTAGGGTAATAGTTATGGATATGGTGATGGTTAGGGTTAGGGTTATGTTGATGGTTAGGGTGATAGTTATGGTTATGGTGATGGTTAGGGTAATAGGGTTAGGGTTAGGGTTATGGGTTAGGGTTAGGGTTAGGGTTAGGGTTAGGGTTAGGGTTAGGGTTAGGGTTAGGGTTAGGGTTAGGGTTAGGGGTTAGGGTTAGGGGTTAGGGTTAGGGTTAGGGGGTTAGGGTTAGGGCTAGGGGTTAGGGTTAGGGTTAGGGTTAGGGTTAGGGTTAGGGTTAGGGTTAGGGTTAGGGTTAGGGTTAGGGTTAGGGTTAGGGTTTACAGTTAGTGTTAGGGTTAGGGTTATGATTAGGGTTAGGGTTAGGGTTAGGTTTAGGGTTTAGGGTTTAAGGTTAGGGTTAGGGTTAGGGTTAGGGTTAGGGTTAGGGGTTAGGGTTAGGGTTAGGGTTAGGGGTTAGGGTTAGGGTTAGGGGTTAGGGGTTAGGGTTAGGTTTAGGTTTAGGGTTAGAAAAAAATGTGTATGAATTTCATGAAATGCTTTACTGAGAAACACACCTGTTTTTCTCTGCAAATATAAGACGTTGTTTTTGATATGTCAAAGTATAATTAGAAGTGAAAACAGTCTTCCTTTTCTTGGAGAAGCTTCACTTTGAAAGATAATCATGTTCTTTGAATGCGTAAAAATTTAATGAAATGATTTTGTGAGAAACACACATGTGTTACTCTGACATGAGAAGCCTTTGTTTGGGATATGTCAAAGTATTGTCAAAACTTAGAACAGTCTTCCTTTTCTCTGTATTAGCTTTATTTTGAAAGATAATCACGCTTTTTTGAAAGAGTATAAATTTTTGCTTTTGTGAGAAACGCACATGTATTATGCTGTAAATAGAAGCCATTTTTTGTGAAATGTCACAGAATTGTGAGAATGAGAACTGTGTTCCTTTTCTTTGTAGATGCTTTACTTTGAAAGATAATTGCGTTCTTTTGAAAGCGTAAGAATTTCATGAAATGCTTTTGTGAGAAACGGACGTGCGTTACACTGAACTGAGAAGCCTTTGTTTGCGATATGTCAAAGTATTGTCAAAAGTTAGAACAGTGTTCCTTGTCTCTGTAGAAGCTTTACTTTGAATGATAATCATGTTCTTTTGAAAGTGTATGAATTTCATAAAATGCTTTTGTGTGAAACGCACATGTGTTTCTCTGAAATGATACGTTGTTTTTGGAGAAATGTCAAAGTATAGTAAGAAATGAGAACAGTCTTCCTTTTCTCTGTAGAAGCTTTACATTGAAAGGTAATCACCTTGTTTTGAAAGTGTACGAATTTCTTTGATTAGGGTTAGGGTTAGGGTTTAGTGTTAGGGTTTATGGTTAGGGTTAGGGTTTAGGGTTAGTGTTTATGGTTAGGGTTAGGGTTAGAAAAAAAAGAATGTGTTTTGAATTTCACGAAATGCTTTCATGAGAAACGCACATGTCTTTCTCTGCAATGATAAGACTAAGTTTAGTTAGATGTGAGAACAGTCTTCCTTTTCTCTGCAGAACCTTCACTTTGAAATATAATCACGTTCTTTGAAAGTTAAAAATTTCATGAAATGATTTTGTGAGAAACACACATGTGTTACTCTGACATGAAAAGCCTTTTTTTGGTATATGTCAAAGTATTGTCAAAAGTTAAAACAGTCTCCGTTTTCTCTGTAGAAGCTTTATTTTGAAAGATTATCACATTCGTTTGAAAGCGTAAGCATTTCATGGAACGCTTTTGTGAGAAACGCACATGTCTGTCTCTGAAAAGATAAGCTGTTGTTTGGATATGTGAGTTCCTTTTCTCTGTAGAATCTTTACTTTGATAGATAATCATGTTCGTTTAAAGCTTAAAAATTTCATGAAATTATTCTGTGAGAAATGCACATGTGTTACTCTGAAATAAGAAGCCTTTGTTTGGGATATGTCAAATTATTGTCAAAAGTTAGAACAGTCTTCCTTTTCTCTGCAGAAGCTTTACTTTGAAAGATAATCACGTTCATTTCAAAGTGTATAATTTCATAAAATGCTTTTGTGAGAAACGCACATGTGTTACTCTGTAATAAGAAGCTGTTGTTTCGATATGTCACAGAACTTTCAGAAGTGAGAACTGTGTTTCTTTTCTCTGTAGAAGCATTACTTGGAAAGAAAATCATGTTCCTTTCAAAGTGAACGAATTTCATGAAATGCTTTTGTGAGAAACGCACATATGTTACTGTGAAATTAGAAGCCATTGATTTGGATATGTCACAGAATTTTTAGAAGTGAGAACTGTGTTCTTTTCCTGTGTAGAAGCTTTAATTTGAAAGATAATCATGTTCTTTTGAAAGTGTATGAATTTCTTGAAATGCTTTTGTGAGAAATGCACATGTCTTTCTATGAAAATATAAGCCGTTGTTTGAGAGATGTCAAACTATAGTCAGAAGTCAGAACAGTCTTCATTTTCTCTGGAGAAGCTTTACTTTGAAAGATAATCACGTTCTTTTGAAAGCGTAAGTATTTCATTAAATGCTTTCTTGAGAAATGCACATGTGTTTCTCTGAAAATATCAGCTTTTGTTGGGGATATGTCAAAGTTAGCTAGAAGTGAGAACAGTCTTCCTTTTCCTACTGTAGAAGCTTTACTTTGAAAGATAATCACGTTCTTTTGAAAGTGTATGAATTTTTGCTTTTGTGAGAAACACACATGTATTACACTGAAATTAGAAGCCGTTGTTTGTGAAATGTCACAGAATTGAGAGAATGAGAACTGTGTTCCTTTTCTCTGTAGATGCTTTACTTTGAAAGATAATCGGGTTCTTTTGAAAGCATAAGAATTTCATGAAATGCTTTTGTGAGAAACCCACGTGTGTTACACTGAACTGAGAAGCCTTTGTTTGCGATATGTCAAAGTATTGTCAAAAGTGAGAACAGTGTTCCTTGTCTTTGTAGAAGCTTTAGTTTGAATGATAATCATGTTCTTTTGAAAGTGTACGAATTTCATTAAATGCTTTTGTGTGAAACGCACATGTGTTTCTGTGAAATGATACGTTGTTGTTGGAGATATGTCAAAGTATAGTTAGAAATGAGAACAGTCTTCCTTTTCTCTGTAGAAGCTTTACTTTGAAAGAAAATCACCTTGTTTTGAAAGTGTATGAATTTCTAGGGTTAGGGTTATGGTTAGGGTTATGGTTTAGGGTTAGGGTTAGAAAAAAATGTGTATGAATTTCATGAAATGCTTTTGTGAGAAATGCACATTTCTTTCTCTGCAAAGATAAGATGTTGTTTGTGATATGTCAAAGTATAGTTAGAAGAGAGAACAGTCTTCCTTTTCTCTGGAGAAGCTTTATTTGAAAGATAATCATGTTCTTTGAAAGCATAAAAATTTCATGAAATGCTTTTGTGAGAAAGGCACATGTGTTACTGTAAAATGAGAAGCCTGTCTGTTTGGGATATATCAAAGTATTGTTAAAAGTGAGAACAGTGTTCCTTTTCTCTGTAGAAGCTTTACTTTGGAAAGATAATCACGTTCATTTCAAAGTGCAAAGAATTTCATAAAATGCTTTTGTGAGAAATGCACATGTGTTACTCTAAAATAAGAAGCTGTTGTTTGGGATATATCAAAGAATTGTCAAAAGTGAGAACAGTGTTCCTTTTCTCTGTAGAAGCTTTTAAACCTATTACATTTCGAATAATAATCATGTTCATTTCAAATTGTATGAATTTCATGAAATGCTTTTGTGAGAAATGCACATGTGTTACTCTGAAATTAGAAGCCGTTGTTTGGGATATGTCACATAATTTTCTAGAACTGAGAACTTTGTACTTTTTCTCTGTAGAAGCTTTACTTTGAAAGATAATCACGTTTTTTTGAAAGATTATGAATTTCATGAAATGCTTTTGTGAGAAACGCACATGTCTTTCTCTGTAAATAGAAGCCATTGTTTGTGATATGTCACAGACTTGTTCAAAATTGAGAACTGTGTTCCTTTTCTCTGTAGAAGCTTTACTTTGGAAGAAGAATTACGTTCATTTGAGAACATTAAGAATTTCATGAAATGCTTTTGTGAGAAAGGCACATGTCTTTACTTGAAAATGAGAAGTGTCTGTTTGGGATATATCAAAGCTTTGTCTTATAGTGAGACCATTGTTCCTGTGATCTGTCAGAAGTCTTGTTAAAAAAGTAAACAGTGTTTCCTTTTCAATCTGTAGAAGCTTTCATAAAATGCTTTTGTGAGAAACGCACATGTGTTACTCTGAAATGAGATGTTGTTTTTTGTGATATGTCACAGAACTTTTAGAAGTGAGAACTGTGTTCCTTTTCTCTTTAGTAGTTTAAATTTCTTTCCTTTGAAAGATAATCACGTTCTTTTAAAAGTGTACTAATTTCATGAAATGCTTTTGTGAGAAACGCACATGTCTTTCTCTGAAATTAGATAAGCCGTTGTTTGTGATATGTCAAATAATTTTCATAACTAAGAACAGTGTTTCCTTTTCGCTGTAGGAGCTTTACTTTGAAAGATAATCACGTTCTTTTGAAAGATAAAGAATTTCATGAAATGCTTTTGTGAGAAATGCACATGTCTTTCTCTGAAAAGTAAGCCATTTTTCTGATATGTCAAAGACTTGCAATTTAAGTATATCTCAAAAGAGTGGATATGTCAAAGAATAATTAAAGTGAGAACAGTGTTCCTTTTCTCTGTAGAAGCTTTACTTTGAAAGATAATCATGTTCTTTGAAAGTCAGTGAATTTCATGAAATGCTTTTATGAGAAACGCACATGTATTACTCTGAAAAGATAAGCCGTTGTTTGGGATATGTCAAAGTATTGTTAAAATGAGAACAGTGTTTCCTTTTCTCTGTAGAAGCTTTACTTTACATTTTTGTGGGAAACGCACATGTGTTTCTCTGAAATGAGAAGTCGTTGTTTGTGATATGTCACAGAATTGTTAGAATGAGAACTGTGTTCCTTGTCTCTGTAGAAACTTTACTTTGAAACATAATCACGTTCTTTTGAAAGAGTATGAATTTCATGAAATGCTTTTGTCAGAAACGCACAAGTGTTACTCTGAAATGAGAAGCATCTGTTTGGGATACGTCAAAGAATTATTAAAGTGAGAACAGTGTTCCTTTTCTTGTAGAAGCTTTACTATGGAAGATAATCACGTTCTTTGAAAGAGTATGAATTTAATGAAATGCTTTTATGAGAGATGCACATGTCTTTCTCTGAAATGAGAAGACGTTGTTTGTGATATGTCACAGAATTGTTAGAATGAGAACTGTGTTCCTTGTCTCTGTAGAAACGTTATATTGAAAGACAATCACATTCTTTTGAAAGAGTGTTAATTTCATGAAATTCTTTTGTGAGAAACGCACATGTGTTTCTCTGAAATGAGATGACATAGTTTGTGATATGTCGCAGAATCGTTAGAATGAGAACTGTGTTCCTTGTCTCTATAGATACTTTACTATGAAAGATAATCACGGTCTTTTGAAAGAGTATGAATTTCATGAAATGCTTTTATGAAAAATGCACATCTCTTTCTCTGAAAAGATGAGCCTTTGTTTGGGATATGTCAAAGTATTGTTAAAAGTGATAACAGTGTTCATTTTCTCTGTAGAAGCTTTATTTTGAGAGATAATAACGTTCTTTTTGAAGGTTAAGAATTTCATGAAATGCTTCTGTGAGAAATGCACATGTGTTTCTCTGAAATGAGAAGACGTTGTTTGTGATATATCACAGAATTGTTAGAATGAGAACTGTGTTCCTTGTCTCTATAGATACTTTACTATGAAAGATAATCACGGTCTTTTGAAAGAGTATGAATTTCATGAAATGCTTTTATGAAAAATGCACATCTCTTTCTCTGAAAAGATGAGCCTTTGTTTGGGATATGTCAAAGTATTTTTAAAAGTGATAACAGTGTTCATTTTCTCTGTAGAAGCTTTATTTTGAGAGATAATCACGTTCTTTTTGAAGGTTAAGAATTTCATGAAATGCTTCTGTGAGAAACACACATGTGTTTCTCTGAAATGAGAAGACGTTGTTTGTGATATATCACAGAATTGTTAGAATGAGAACTGTGTTCCTTGTCCTGTGAAATGTTACTTTGAAAGATAATCACATTCTTTTAAATGTTTATGAATTTCAAGAGATGCTTTTATGAGAAATGCACATGTTTCTCTGAAAAGATAAGCCATTGTTTGGGATATGTCAAAGAATTATTAAAGTGAGAACAGTGTTCCTTGTCTCTGTAGAAACTTTACTGTGAAAGATAATCACGTTCTTTTGAAAGAGTATGAATTTCATGAAATGCTTTTGTGAGAAACGCACATGTGTTACTTTGAAGTGGGAAGCATCTATTTGGGATATGTCAAAGAATTATTAAAGTGAGAACAGTGTTCCTTTTCTCTGTAGAAGCTTTACTTTGATAGATAATCACGTTCTTGGAAAGGAAAAATTTCATGAAAAGCTTTTGTGTGAAACGCACATGTGTTTCTCTGAAATAAGAAGTTGTTGTTTTTGATATGTCACAGAAGTTTTAGAATGAGAACTGTGTTCCTTCTCTGTAGAAACTTTACTTTGAAAGATAATCACATTCTTTTAAAAGTGTATGAATTTCATGAAATGCTTTTTTGAGAAACGCACATGTGTTACTCTGAAATGCGAAGGATATGTTTAGGATATATCAAAGTATTGTTAAAAGTGAAAACAGTGTTTCCTTTTCTCTGTAGAAGCTTTACTTTATGTTTTGTGCGAAGCGCACATGTCTATCTCTGAAAAGATAATACGTTGTTTGGGATATGTCAAAGTATTGTTAAAAGTGTGTTTCTCTGAAATGAGAAGCATCTGTTTGGGATATGTCAAAGAATTATTAAAGTGAGAACAGTGTTCCTTTTCTCTGTAGAAGCTTTAATTTTTGTTTTGGGGGAAACGCATATGTGTTTCTCTGAAATGAGATGTCGATGTTTGTGATATGTCACAGAATTGTTAGAATGAGAACTGTGTTCCTTGTCTCTGTAGAAACTTTATTTTGAAAGATAATCACGTTCTTTTGAAAGAGTATGATTTTCATGAAATGCTTTTGTCAGAAATGCACAAGTGTTACTCTGAAATGAGAAGCATCTGTTTGGGATACGTCAAAGAATTATTAAAGTGAGAACAGTGTTCCTTTTCTCTGTAGAAGCTTTATTTGAAAGATAATCACGTTCTTTTAAAGAGTATGAATTTCATGAAATGCTTTTATGAGAAATGCACATGTCTTTCTCTGAAGATAAGCCATTGTTTGGGATATGTCAAAGTATTGTTAAAAGTGACAACAGTGTTCCTTGTCTCTGTAGAAACTTTACTGTGAAAGATAATCACGTTCTTTTGAAAGAGTATGAATTTCATGAAATGCTTTTGTGCGAAATGCACATGTGTTTCTCTGAAAAGATAATCCGTGGTTTGGGATATGTCAAAGACTTGACAAAACTAAAAACAGTATTCACTTCTCTGTAGAGGCTTTACTTTGATAGATAATCACGTTCTTTGAAAGGAAAAGAATTTCATGAAATGCTTTTGTGTAAAACGCCCATGTGTTTCTCTGAAATGAGAAGCGTCTGTTTGGGATATGTGAAAGATGGTTATTAATGTGAGAACAGTGTTCCTTCTCTCTATAGAAGTTTTACTTTACGTTTTGTGAGAAACGCACATGTCTTTCTCTGAAAAGATAAGCTGTTGTTTGGGATATGTCAAAGACTTGACAAAACTAAGAACAGTATTCACTTTTCTGTAGAAGGTTTTCGTTGATAGATAATCACGTTAATTGAAAGGAAAAGAATTTCATGAAATGCTTTTGTGAGAAACGCACGTGTTACTCTGAAATGAGAAGACTTTGTTTGTGATATGTCACAGAATTGTTAGAATGAGAACAGTGTTCCTTGGCTCTGTAGAAACTTTACTGTGAAAGATAATCACGTTCTTTTCAAAGAGTATGAATTTCATGAAATGCATTTGTGAGAAACGCACATGTGTTTCTCTGAAATGAGAAGACGTTGTTTGTGATATGTCACAGAATTGTTAGAATGAGAAATGCTTTTATGAGAAATGCACATGTCTTCCTCTGAAAAGATAAGCCGTTGTTTGGCATATGTCAAAGTATTGTTAAAAGTGAGAATTGTGTTTCTTGTCTCTGTAGAAACTTTACTGTGAAAGATAATCACGTTCTTTTGAAAGAGTATGAATTTCATGTAATGCTTTTGTGAGAAATGCACATGTGTTTCTCTGAAATGAGATGCGTTGTTTGGGATATGGCAAAGAATTGTTAATGTGAGAACAGTGTTCTTTTTTTAGAGTTTACTTTTCATTTTGTGAGAAATGCACATGTCTTTCTCTGAAAAGATAAGCTGTTGTTTGGGATATGTCAAAGACTTGACAAAACTAAGAACAGTGTCCTTTTCTGTAGAAGCTTTACTTTGATAGATAATCACGTAATTGAAAGGAAAGAATTTCTGAAATGCTTTTGTGAAAACGTTTTCTGAAATAGAACTTTGTTTTGATATGTAGAATTGTTAGAATGAGAATGTTTCCTTGTCTCTGTAGAAACTTTACTGTGAAAGATAATCACGTTCTTTTGAAAGAGTATGAATTTCATGAAATGCATTTGTGAGAAACGCACATGTGTTTCTCTGAAATGAGAAGACGTTGTTTGTGATATGTCACAGAATTGTTAGAATGAGAAATGCTTTTATGAGAAATGCACATGTCTTCCTCTGAAAAGATAAGCCGTTGTTTGGCATATGTCAAAGTATTGTTAAAAGTGAGAATTGTGTTTCTTGTCTCTGTAGAAACTTTACTGTGAAAGATAATCACGTTCTTTTGAAAGAGTATGAATTTCATGTAATGCTTTTGTGAGAAATGCACATGTGTTTCTCTGAAATGAGATGCGTCTGTTTGGGATGTGAAAGAATTATTAATGTGAGAACAGTGTTCCTTTTCTCTGTAGAAGTTTTACTTTTCATTTTGTGAGAAACGCACATGTCTTTCTCTGAAACGATAAGCTGTTGGTTGGGATATGTAAAAGACTTGACAAAATAATGAACAGTATTCACTTCTCTGTAGAAGGTTTTCGTTGATAGATAATCACGTTAATTGAAAAGAAAAGAATTTCTGAAATGCTTTTGTGTGAAACGCACACGTTTTACTCTGAAATGAGAAGACGTTGTTTGTGATATGTCGCAGAATTATTAGAATGAGAACAGTGTTCCTTGTCTCTGTAGAAACTTTACTGTGAAAGATAATCACGTTCTTTTAAAACAGTATGAATTTCATGAAATACTTTTGTGAGAAACGCACATGTCTTTATCTGAAAAGATAAGCTGTTTTTTTGATATGTCAAAGACTTGACATAAGGAAGAACAGTGTTTCCTTTTCTCTGTAGAAGCTTTACTTTGGGAGATAATAAAGTTCTTTGAAAGGAAAAGAATTTCATGAAATGCTTTTGTGCAAAACGCACATGTGTTAGTCTGAAATGAGAAGACATTGTTTGTGATATGTCACAGAATTTTTAGAATCAGAACTGTGTTCCTTGTCTCTGTAGAAACTTTACTGTGAAAGATAATCACATTCTTTTGAAAGAGTATGAATTTCATGAAATGCTTTTGTGAGAAACGCACATGTATTACTCTGAAATGCGAAGCTTCTGTTTAAGATATGTCAAAGAATTATTTAAGTGAGAACAGTGTTCCTTTTCTCTGTAGAAGCTTTATTTCAAAGATAATCACGTTCTTTGAAAGAGTATGAATTTCATGAAATGCTTTTATGAGAAATGCACATGTCTTTCTCTGAAAAGATAAGCCGTTGTTTGGGATATGTCAAAGTATTGGTAAAAGTGCGAACAGTGTTTCCTTTTCTCTGTAGAAGCTTTACATTACGTTTTGTGAGGAACGCACATGTGTTTCTCTGAAATGAGAAGTCTTTTTTTGTGATATGTCACAGAATTGTTAGAATGAGAACTGTGTTCCTTGTCTTTGTAGAAACTTTACTTTGAAAGATAATCACGTTCTTTTAAAAGTGTATGAATTTCATGAAATGCTTTTGTGAGAAACGCACATGTCTTTCTCTGAAAAGATAAGCAATTGTTTGTGATATGTCAAAGACTTGACAAAACTAAGAACAGTATTCCTTTTTCTGTAGAACCTTTACTTTGAAAGATTATTGCGTTTTTTGAAAGCAATACAATTTCATGAAATGCTTTTGTGAGAAACGCACATGTCTTATTCTGAAAAGATAAGCCGTTGTTTGGGATATGTCAAAGACTTGACAAAACTAAGAACAGTATTCACTTCTGTGTAGAAGCTTTACTTTGAGAGATAATCACGTTCTTTTTGAAGGTTAAGAATTTCATGAAATGCTTTTGTGAGAAATGCACATGTGTTTCTCTGAAATGAGAAGACGTTGTTTGTGATATGTCACAGAATTGTTAGAATGAGAACTGTGATCCTTGTCTCTGTAGAAACTTTACTTTGAAAGATAATCACGTTCTTTTGAAAGAGTATGAAACAATAAGCCGTTGTTTGGGATTTGTCAAGGTTAGTTAGAAGTGAGAACACTCTTCATTTTCTCTGTAGAAGTTTTACCTTGTGAGATAATCACGTTCTTTGAAAGCAAAAGAATTTCATGAAATGCTTTTGTGAGAAACGCAGATGTGTTACTCTCAAATGAGAAGCGTCTGTTTGGCATATGTCAAAGTTAGAAGTCAGAACAGTCTTCCTTTTCTCTGTAGAAGCTTTACTTTGAAAGATAATCACATTCATTTGGAAGTGAATGGATTTCTTGAAATACTTTTGTGAGAAACGCACATGTGTTTCTGTGAAATAAGAGGTCATTGTTTGTGACATGTCACAGATTTGTTAGAATGGGAACTGTGTTCCTTGTCTCTGTAGAAACTTTACTTTGAAAGACAATCACGTTCTTTTGAAAGTGTATGAATTGCTCATGGAACCTTCTCAAAAATTGACCATATACTCGGAAACAAAGGGAGCCTCCACAGATACAAAAGAATATCAGTGTCCACCTGTGTCTTATCAGATCACCACGGATTAAAATTAGAAGGCAATAACAATGCTACCCCAGAAAGCCAACAAACTCATGGAAACTGAACAATCAACTACTGAACCACACCTGGGTCAAGGAAGATATTAAGAAAGAAATTAAAGTCTTCCTTGAATTTAATGAAAATAAAGAGACAACATACTCAAACCTATGGGACACAATGAAACAGTGCTAAGAGGAAAGTTCATAGCACTCAGTGCTCACTTAAAGAAAATGGAGAAAGCATACATTGGGGACTTAACATCACACCTGAAAGCTTTAGAAAAAAAAGAAGCAGACGTGCCCAGGAGGAGTAGAAGACTGGAAATAATCAAACTGAGGGCAGAAATCAACAAAATAGAAACACAAGAAACAGTCCAAAAAAATCAATGAAACAAAAAGTTGGTTCTTGGAGAAAATCAACAAGATCGACAAACCCCTATCCAAACTAATTAAATAACAGAGAGAGAACACACAAATAAATAAAATCAGAAATGAAAAGGGGGACATAACCGCAGACACAGAGGAAATTCAGAGAATCATTAGATCTTACTACAAAAAGCCTGTACGGCACAAAACTGGAAAATGCAAAAGAAATGGACATTTTTTTATAAGTACCATACCAAAGCTAAACCAAGACCAGGTGAATGATCTAAATAGACCTGTTAGTTGCGAAGAACTAGAAACTGTTATCAAAAATCTCCCCTCCAAAAAAAGCCCAGGACCAGATGGTTTCAATGCAGAATTCTACCAGAACTTCCAAGAAGAGCTAATACCTATACTCCTTAAAGTATTTCACAATATTGAAACAGAAAAGTTTTTGCCAAATTCCTTTTATGAAGCTACATTTACCCTGATACCAAAACCACACAAAGACCCAACCAAGAAAGAGAATTACAGGCCTATCTCACTCATGAATATCAATGCAAAAATTCTCAATAAAATACTAGCAAACCGAATTCAAGAACACATCAGAAAAATTATCCATTATGATCAAGTAGGCTTCATCCCAGAGATGCAGGGCTGGTTCAACATATGCAAATCTATCAAGGTAATCCACCATATAAATAGACTGAAAGAAAAAACTATATGATCATTTCATTAGATGCTGAAAAAGCATTTGACAAAATTCAACACCCTTTTATGATAAAGGTCTTGGAGAGACTAGGGATACAAGGGTCATACCTAAATATAATAAAAGCTATTCACAGCAAGCCGACAGCTAACATTAAATTAAACGGAGAAAAACTCAAAGCCATCCCACTGAAATCTGGAAGACAAGGATGTCCACTCTCTCCATACCTCTTCAATATAGTGCTTGAAGTTCTAGCAATAGCAATAAGACAACATAAGGGGATCAAGGAGATTCATATTGGAAAGGAAGAAGTTAAGCTCTCGTTATTTGCAGATGATATGATAGTATATATAAGCGACCCCAAAACCTCTACCAAAGAACTCCTACAGCTGATAAACACCTTTAGTAGCGTGGCAGGATACAAGATCAACTCCAAAAAATCAGTTGCCTTCCTGTACACTAAGGATAAGGAAACAGGGAAATCAGAGAAGCATCAACTTTCATGATAGGCACAAAGAACATAAAATATCTTGGGGTAACCCTGACCAAGGAAGTGAAAGATCTATTTGTCAAGAACTTTAAGCCTCTGAAGAAAGAAATAGAAGAGGACTCCAGAAAATGGAAGGATATTCCTTGCTCTTTGATTGGGAGGATCAACATAGTAAAAATGGCAATTCTACCAAAAGCAATCTATAGATTCAATGCAATCCCCATCAAAATCCCATCAAAATTCTTCACAGATCTGGAGAAGACAATAATCAACTTTATATGGAAAAACAAAAAAACCCAGGATAGCCAAAACAATCTTATACAATAGAGGAACGTCTGGAGACATTACCATCCCTGACTTCAAACTCTATTACAGAGCTACAATATTGAAAACAGCTTGGTATTGGCATAAAAACAGAGAAGTCGACCAATGGAATCGAATAGAAGACCCTGACTTTAACCCACAAACCTATGAACACTTGATTTTTGATAAAGGAGATAAAAATATACAATGGAAAAAAGAGAGCATCTTCAACAAATTGTGCTGGCAAAACTGGATGTCAATCGGTAGAAGAATGAAAATAGATCCATATCTATCACCATGCACAAAACTCAAGTCCAAGTGGATTAAAGACCTCAATATCAGTCCAAACACACTGAACCTTATAGAAGAGAAAGTGGGAAGTACTCTACAACACGTGGGCACAGGAGACCACTTCCTACGTATAACCCCAGCAGCACAGACAGTAAGGGCCTCATTGAATAAATGGGACCTACTGAGACTGAGAAGCTTCTGGAAAGTAAAGGACACTGTCGCTAAGACAGAAAGGCAACCCACTGACTAGGAGAAAATCTTCACCAACCCCGCAACTGACAAAGGTCTGATCTCCAAAATATATAAAGAACTCCAGAAACTAGACCGTAAAAGGCTAATCAACCCAATTATAAAATGGGGTACTGAGCTGAACAGAGATCTCTCAACAGAAGAAGGTCAAACCGCAAAAAGACACCTAAAGTCATGCTCAACTTCCTTAGCGATCAGGGAAATGCAAATCAAGACAACTTTAAGATTCCATCTTACACCTGTCAGAATGGCAAAAATAAAAAACACCAATGATAGCCTTTGCTGGAGAGGTTGTGGAGAAAGGGGTACACTCATCCATTGCTGGTGGGAATGCAAACTTGTGCAACCACTTTGGAAAGCAGTGTGGAGGTTTCTCAGGAAATTCAGAATCAACCTACCCCTGGACCCAGCAATACCACTCTTGGGAATATACCCAAGAGAGGCCTTATCATACAACAAAAGAATATGCTCTGCTATGTTCATAGCAGCACTGTTTGTAATAGAAAGAACCTGGAAACAACCTAGATGCCCTTCAATTGAAGAATGGATGAAGAAAGTATGGAATATTTACATTTTAGAGTACTACTCAGCAGTAAAAAACAAGGACTTCTTGAAGTTAGCAGGCAAATGGATGGAAATAGGAAACACTATACTGAGTGAGGTAAGCCAGACCTAAAAAGAGGAACATGGGATGTACTCCCTCATATTTGGTTTCTAGCCATAAATAAAGGGCATTGAGCCTATAATTCGTGATCTTAGAGAAGCTAAATAAGAAGGAGAATCCAAAGAAAAACATATAGTCATCCTCCTGAATTAACCTTCATCAGGCGATGAAAGGAGAGAGAGACAAAGACCCACATTGGAGCACCGGACTGAAATCTCAAGGTCCAAATCAGGAGCAGAAGGAGAGAGAGCACGTGCAAGGAACTCGGGACCACGAGGGGTGCACCCACACACTGAGACAATGGGGATGTTCTATCGGGAACTCACCGAGGCCAGCTGGCCTGGGTCTGAAAAAGCATGGGATAAAACCGGACTCGCTGAACATAGTGGACAATGAGGACTACTGAGAAGTTAAGAACAATGGCAATGGGTTTTTGATCCTACTACACGTTGTGGCTTTGGGGGAGCCTAGGCAGTTTGGATGTTCACCTTACTAGACCTTGATGGAGGTGGGAGGTCCTTGGACTCCCCACAGGGCAGGGAACCCTCATTGTTCTTTGGGCTGTTGAAGGAGGTGGTCTTGATTGGGGGAAGGGGAGGGAAATGGGAGGAGGAGGTGGGGAAGAGACAGAAATATTTAATAAATTAATAAAAAATAAAAAAAATAATTTAAAAAAGTGTATGAATTTCATGAAATGCTTTTGTGAGAAATGCACATGTGTTACTCTGAAATGCAAAGCTTCTGCTTAAGATATGTCAAAGAATTATTAAAATGAGAACAGTGTTCCTTTTCTCTGTACAAGCTTTACTTTGAAAGATAATCACACTGTTTTGAAAGGATAAGAATTTAATAAAATGCTTTAGTGAGAAATGCACATGTGTTTCTGTGAAACGATAAGCCATTGTTTGGGATATGTCAAATTTAGTTAAAAGTGAGAACAGTGTTCCTTTTCTCTGTAGAAACTTTACTTTGAAAGATAATCATGTTCTTTTGAACGTGATTACATTCTTTGAAAGCAAAAGAATGTCATGAAATGCTTTTGTGAGAAATGCACGTGTGTTACTCTGAAATGAGAAGCCATTGTTTGCAAAATGTTAATTACTTGACAAAACTGAGGAGAGTGTTTTTTTCTCTGTAGAAGCTTTACTTTGACAGATAATCAAGTTCTTTTCAAAGGTTAAGAATTTCATGAAATGCTTTTGTGAGAAACGCATATGTGTTTCTCTGAAATGAGAAGACGTTGTTTGTGATGTGTCACAGAATTGTTAGAATGAGAACTGTGTTCCTTGTCTCTGTAGAAACATTACTTTGAAAGATAATCACGTTCTTTTGAATATGTGAATTTCATGAAATGCTTTTATGAGAAATGCACACGTCTTACTCTGAATAGATAAGCCGTTTATTGGGATATGTCAAAGACGTGACAAAACTTAGAACAGGGTTCCTTTTCTCTGTAGAAGCTTTACTTTGAAAGATAATCACATTCTTTGAAAGCAACAGAATTTCATGAAATGCTTTTGTGAGAAACGCACATGTGTTACTCTCAAATGAGAAGCGTCTGTTTGGGATATGTCAAAGTTAGAAATCAGAACAGTCTTCCTTTTCTCTGCAGAAGCTTTATTTTGAAAGCTAATCACGTACATTTGGAAGTGAAGGGATTTCATGAAATACTTTTGTGAGACACGCACATGTGTTTCTGTGAAATAAGAGGCCTTGTGACATGTCACAGGTTTGTTAGAATGGGAACTGTGTTCCTTGTATCTGTAGAAACTTTACTTTGAAAGACAATCACATTCTTTTGAAAGTGTATGAATTTCATGAAATGGTTTTGTGAGAAACGCACATGTGTTACTCTGAAATGCAAAGCTTCTGTTTAAGATATGTCAAAGAATTATTAAAATGAGAACAGTGTTCCTTTTCTCTGTACAAGCTTTACTTTGAAAGATAATCACGCTCTTTGAAAGGATAAGAATTTAATAAAATACTTTAGTGAGAAATGCATATGTGTTTCTCTGAAACGATAAGCCGTTGTTTGGGACATGTCAAATTTAGTTAAAAGTGAGAACAGTGTTCCTTTTCTCTGTAGAAACTTTACTTTGAAAGATAATCACGTTCTTTTGAATGTAATTACCTTCTTTGAAAGCAAAAGAATGTCATGAAATGCTTTTGTGAGAAACGCACGTGTGTTAGTCTGAAATGAGAAGCCATTGTTTGCAAAATGTCAATTACTTGACAAAACTGAGGACAGTGTTTCTTTTCTCTGTAGAAGCTTTACTTTGACAGATAATCACGTTCTTTCAAAGTTAAGAATTTCATGAAATGCTTTTGTGAGAAACGCACATGTGTTTCTCTGAAATGAGAAGATGTTTGTGATGTGTCACAGAATTGTTAGAATGAGAACTGTGATCCTTGTCTCTGTAGAAACATTACTTTGAAAGATAATCACGTTCTTTTGAATATGTGAATTTCATGAAATGCTTTTATGAGATATGCACATGTCTTTCTCTGAATAGATAAGCTATTTTTTTGGGATATGTCAAAGACTTGACAAAACTAAGAACAGTGTTCCTTTTCTCTGTAGAAGCTTTACTTTGAAAGATAATCACGTTCTTTGAAAGCAAAAGAATTTCATGAAATGCTTTTGTGAGAAAAGCACATGTGTTACTCTCAAAGGAGAAGTGTCTGTTTGGGATATGTCAAAGTTAGTTAGAAGTCAGAACAGTCTTTTGAAAGATAAAATCATTCATTTGGAAGTGAATGGATTTCATGAAATACTTTTGTGAGAAATGCACATGTGTTTCTGTGAAATAAGACGTCGTTTTTTGTGACATTTCACAGATTTGTTCGAATGGGAACTATGTTCCTTGTCTCTGTAGAAACTTTACTTTGAAAGACAATCACGTTCTTTTGAAAGTTCATGAATTTCATGAAATGCTTTTGTGAGAAACACATATGTCTTTTTCTGAAAAGATAAACCGTTGTTTGGGATATGTAAAAGACTTGACAAAACTAAGAACAGTATTCACTTCTGTGTAGAAGCTTAACTTTGAGAGATAATCACATTCTTTTCGAAGGTTAAGAATTTCATGAAATGCTTTTGTGAGAAATGCACATGTGTTTCTCTGAAATGAGAAGACATTGTTTGTGATATGTCACAGAATTGTTAGAATGAGAACTGTTATCCTTGTCTCTGTAGAAACTTTACTTTGAAAGATAAACACGTTCTTTTGAAAGAGTATGAATTTCCTGAAATGCTTTTATGAGAAATGCACATGTCTTTTTCTGAAAAGATAAGCCGTTGTTTGGGATATGTCAAAGTATTGTTAAAAGTGAGAACAGTGTTCCTTGTATCTGTAGAAGCTTGAATTTGAAAGATCATCATGTTCTTTGAAAGCAAAAGAATTTCATGAAATGCTTTTGTGAGAAACGCACATGTGTTACTCTGAAATGAGAAGTGTCTTTTTAGGATATGTCAAAGTATTGTTAAATGTGAGAACAGTGTTCCTTCTTTCTGTAGAAGCTTTACTTTGAAAGATAATCACGTTCTTTTGAAAAGATAAGAATTTCATGAAATGCTCTAGTGAGAAATGCACATGTGTTTTTCTGCAAAGGTAAGACGTTGCTTGGGATAGGTCAAAGAGTGAGAACACTCTTCCTTTTCTTTGTAGATGCTTTACTAAAAGACAATCATGTTCTTTTGAAAGTGTATGAATTTCATGAAATGCTTTTATGAGAAACGCACATGTGTTACTCTGAAATGAGAAGCGTCTGTTTGGGATATGTCAAAGTATTATTAAATTGAGAAAAGTGTTCCTTTTCTCTGTAGAAGCTTTTGTGAGAAAAGCACATGTGTTACTCTGAAATGAAAAGATTTTGTTTGGAATATGTCAAAGTCATGTCATGTATTATTAAAGTGAGAACAGTGTAAGGAACACATGTGTTACTATGAAATGAGATGGCTTTGTTTTGAATATGTCAAAGTGATGTCAAAACTGAAAACACTGTTCTTTTTCTCTGAAGAAGCTTTACGTTGAAAGATAATCACGTTCTTTTGAAAGCAAAAGAATTACATGAAATGCTTTTGTGAGAAACGCACATATGTTTCTCTGAACAGAAAAGCCGTTGTTTGGGATATGTCAGTTACTTGACAAAACTAAGGACAGTGAACCTTTTCTCTGTAGAAGCTTTACTTTGAGAGATAATCACGTTCTTTTGAAAGGTTAATAATTATATGAAATGATTTTGTGAGAAAGCACATGTGTTACTCTCAAATGGGAAGCATCTGTTTGGGATATTTCAAAGTATTGCTAAAAGTGAGAAAAAACTTTACTTTGAAAGATAATCACGTTGTTTGAAAGGATAAGAATTTCATGAAATGCTTTAGTGAGAAACGCACTTGTCTTTCTCGGAAATGATAAGCCATTGTTTGTGATATGTCACAGAATTGTTAGAATGAGAACTGTGATCCTTGCTCTGTAGAAACGTTACTTTGAAAGATAAACACGTTCTTTTGAAAGAGTATGAATTTCCTGAAATGCTTTTATGAGAAATGCACATGTGTTTCGCTGAAACGATAAGCCGTTGTTTGGGATATGTCAAAGTTAGTTAGAAGTGAGAACACTCTTCCTTTTCTCCGTAGAAGCTTTACTTTGTGAGATAATCACGTTCTTTGAAAGCAAAAGAATTTCATGAAATGCTTTGGTGAGAAACGCACATGTGTTACTCTCAAATGAGAAGCATCTGTTTGGGATATGTCAAAGTTAGAAGTCAGAACAGTCTTCCTTTTTCTCTGCAGAAGCTTTACTTTGAAAGAAAATCACATTCATTTGGAAGTGAATGGATTTCATGAAATACTTTTCTGAAAACGCACATGTGTCTCTGTGAAATAAGAGGTTATTGTTTGTGACATATCACAGATTTGTTAGAATGGGAACTGTGTTCCTTGTCTCTGTAGAAACTTTACTTTGAAAGACAATCACGTTCTTTTGAAAGTGTATGAATTTCATGAAATGCTTTTGTGAGAAACGCACATGTCTTTCTCTGAAAAGATAAGCCATTGTTTGTGATATGTCAAAGTATTGTTAAAAGTGGGAACTGTGTTCCTTGTCTCTGTAGAAACTTTACTGTGAAAGATAATCACGTTCTTTGGAAGAGTATGAATTTCATGAAATGCTTTTGTGAGAAACGCACATGCGTTTCTCTGAAATGAGAAGCGTCGGTTTGGGATATGTGAAAGAATTATTAAAGTGAGAACAGTGTTCCTTTTCTCTGTAGAAGTTTTACTTTACGTTCTGTGAGAAACGCACATGTCTTTCTCTGAAAAGATAAGCTGTTGTTTGGGATATGTAAAAGACTTGACAAAATTATGAACAGTATTCACTTCTCTATAGAAGCTTTACGTTGATAGATAATCACGTTAATTGAAAGGAAAAGAATTTCATGAAATGCTTTTGTGAGAAACGCACGTTTTACTCTGAAATGAGAAGACGTTGTTTGTGATTTGTCACAGAATTGTTAGAATGAGAACAGTGTTCCTTGTCTCTGTAGAAACTTTACTGTGAATGATAATCACGTTCTTTTGAAAGAGTATGAATTTCATTAAATGCTTTTGTGAGAAACGCACATGTGTTTCTCTGAAATGAGAAGACATTGTTTGTGATATGTCACAGAATTGTTAGAATGAGAAACGCTTTCATGAGAAATGCACATGTCTTTCTCTGAAAACATAAGCCGTTGTTTGGGATAGGTAAAATTATTGTTAAAAGTGACAACAGTGTTCCTTGTCTCTGTAGAAAATTTACTGTGAAAGATAATCACGTTCTTTTGAAAGAGTATGAATTTCATGAAATGCTTTTGTGAGAAACGCATATATGTTACTCTGAAAGGAGTAGCGTCTGTTTGGGATATATCAAAGAATTATTAAAGTGAGAACAGTATTCCTTTTCTCTGTAGAAGCTTTATTTGAAAGATAATCATGTTCTTTTAAAGATTATGTATTTCATCAAATGCTTTTATGAGAAATGCATGTCTTTCTCTGAAAAGATATGCCATTTTTTGGGATATGTCAAAGTATTGTTAAAAGTGACAACAGTGTTCCTTGTCTCTGTAGAAACTTTATTGTGAAAGATAATCAGGTTCTTTTGAAAGAGTATGAATTTCATGAAATGCTTTAGTGAGAAACGCACATGTGTTACTCTGAAATGAGAAATCGTTGTTTGTGATATGTCAAAGTATTGTTAAAAGTGAGAACAGTGTTCCTTTTCTCTGTAGAAGCTTTACTTTACGTTTTGTCAGAAACGCACATGTGTTTCTCTGAAAAGAGAAGTCGTTGTTTGTGATATGTCACAGAATTGTTAGAATGAGAACTGTGTTCCTTGTCTCTGTAGAAACTTTACTTTGAAAGATAATCACGTGCTTTTAAAAGTGTATGAATTTCATGAAATGGTTTTGTGAGAAACGCACATGTCTTTCTATGAAAAGATAAGTTGTTGTTTGTGATATGTCAAAGACTTGACATCACTAAGAACAGTGTTTCCTTTTCTCTGTAGAAGCTTTTCTTTGGGAGATAATCTCATTCTTTTCGAAGGTTAAGAATTTCATGAAATGCTTTTTTGAGAAACGCACATGTGTTTCTCTGAAATGAGAAGACGTTGTTTGTGATATGTCACAGAATTGATACGATGAGAAATGCTTTTATGAGAAATGCACATGTATTTCTCTGAAAACATAAACCATTGTTTGGGATATGTCAAAGTATTGTTAAAAGTGAGAACAGTGTTCCTTGTCTCTGTAGAAACTTTACTTTGAAAGATAATCATGTTCTTTTAAAACAGTATAAATTTCATGAAATGCTTTTGTGAGAAATGCACATGTGTTTCTCTGAAATGCAAACCTTCTGTTTAAGATATGTCAAAGAATTATTAAAGTGAGAACAGTGTTCCTTTTCTCTGTAGAAGTTTTACTTTGAAAGATAATCACGTTCTTTAAAACAGTATGAATATCATGAAATGCTTTTATGAGAAATGCACATGTCTTTCTCTGAAAAGATAAGCCGTTTTTTTGGGATATGTCAAAGTATTGTTAAAAGTGATAACAGTGTTCCTTGTCTCTGTAGAAGCTTTATTTGAGAGATAAGCATATTCTTTGAAAGAGTATGAATTTCATGAGATGCTTTTATGAGAAATACACATATCTTTCTCTGAAAAGATAAGCCGTTGTTTGGGATATGTTAAAGTATTGTTAAAAGTGCGAACAGTGTTTCCTTTTCTCTGTAGAAGCTTTACTTTATGTTTTGTGAGAAATGCACATTTGTTTCTCTGAAATGAGAATTCGTTTTATGTGATATGTCACAGAATTGTTAGAATGACAACTGTGTTCCTTCTCTTTGTAGAAACTTTACTTTGAAAGATAATCACATTCTTTTAAAAGTGTATGAATTTCATGAAATGCTTTTGTGAGAAACGCACATGTCTTTCTCTGAAAAGATAAGCTGTTGTTTGTGATATGTCAAAGACTTGACAAAAGTAAGGACAGTGTTTCCTATTCTCTTTGAAGCTTTACTTTACGTTTTGTAAGAATCGCACATGTGTTTCTCTGAAATGAGAAGTCGTTTTTTTGTGATATGTCACATAATTGTTAGAATGAGAACTGTGTTCCTTGTCTTTGTAGAAACTTTACTTTGAAAGACAATACGTTCTTTTGAAAGTGTATGAATTTCATGAAATGCTTTTCTGAGAAACGCACATGTGTTTCTCTGAAATGAGAAAACATTGTTTGTGATATGTCACAAAATTGTTAGAATGAGAAATGCTTTTATGGGAAATGCACATGTCTTACTCTGAAAACATAAGCCTTTGTGTGGGATATGTCAAATTTAGTTAAAAGTGAGAACAGTGTTCCTTGTCTCTGTAGAAACTTTACTTTGAAATATAATCACGGTCTTTTAAAACAGTATGAATTTCATGAAATGCTTTTGTGAGAAATGCACATGTGTTTCTCTGAAATGTGAAGCTTCTGTTTAAGATATGTCAAAGAATTATTAAAGTGAGAACAGTGTTCCTTTTCTCTGTAGAAGCTTTACTTTGAAAGATAATCACGTTCTTTAAAGAGTATGAATTTCATGGAATGCTTCTGTGAGAAATGCACATGTCTTTCTCTGAAAAGATAAGCCGTTGTTTGGGATATGTCAAAGTATTGTTCAAAGTGACACCAGTGTTCCTCGTCTCTGTAGAAGCTTTATTTGAGAGATAATCTTATTCTTTGAAAGAGTATGTATTTCATGAAATGCTTTTTATGAGAAATGCACATGTCTTTCTCTGAAAAGATAAGCCGTAGTTTGGGATATGTCAAAGTATTGTTAAAAGTAAGAACAGTGTTTCCTTTTCTCTGTAGAAGCTTTAATTTATGTTTTGAGAGAAACGCATATGTGTTTCTCTGAAATGAGTAGTCGTTTTTGTGATATGTCACAGAAGTGTTAGAATTAGAACTGTGTTCCTTGTCTTTGTAGAAACTTTACTTTGTAAGATAATCATGTTCTTTTAAAAGTGTATGAATTTCATGAAATGCTTTTGTGAGAAACGCACCGCACATGTCTTTCTCTGAAAAGATAAGCTGTTGTTTGTGATATGTCAAAGACATGACATAACTAAGAACAGTGTTTCATTTTCTCTGTAGAAGCTTTACTTTGAAAGATAATCATGGTCTTTGAAAGCAAAAGAATTTCATGATATGGTTTTTCGAGAAAAGCACATGTGTTTCTCTGAAATGAGAAGACGTTGTTTGTGATATGTCACAGAATTGATAGAAAGAGAACTTTGATCCTTGTCTCTGTAGAAACTTTACTTTAAAAATAATCATGATTCTTTTAAAGAGTATGAATTTCATGAAATGCTTTTATGAGAATTGCACATGTCTTTCTCTGAAAAGATAAGCCATTGTTTGGGATATGTCAAAGTATTGTTAAATGTGAGAACAGTGTTCCTTGTCTCTGTAGAAACTTTGCTGTGAAAGATAATTACGTTCTTTTGAAAGAGTATGAATTTCATGAAATGCTTTAGTGAGAAACGCACATGTGTTTCTCTGAAATGAGAAATCGTTGTTTGTGATATGTCAAATTATTTTTAAATGTGAGAACAGTGTTTCCTTTTCTCTGTAGAAGCTTTACTTTACGTTTTGTCAGAAACACACATGTGTTTCTCTGAAATGAGAAATGGTTATTTGTGATATGTCAAAGTATTGTTAAAAGTGAGAACAGTGTTTCCTTTTCTCTGTAGAAGCTTTACTTTACGTTTTGTCTGAAACGCACATGTGTTTCTCTGAAATGAGAAGTCGTTGTTTGTGATATGTCACAAAATTGTTAGAATGAGAACTGTGTTCCTTGTCTCTGTAGAAACTTTACTTTGAAAGATAATCACGTTCTTTTAAAAGTGTATGAATTTCATGAAATGCTTTTGTGAGAAACGCACATGTCTTTCTCTGAAAATAAGCTGTTGTTTGTGATATGTCAAAAACTTGACAAAACTAAGAACAGTGTTTCCTTTTCTCTGTAGAAGCTCTACTTTGAAAGATAATCACGTTCTTTGAAAACAAAAGAATTTCATGAAATGCTTTTGGGAGAAATGCACATGTGTTACTCATAAATGCGAAGCTTCTGTTTAAGATATGTGAAAAAATTATAAAACTGAGAACAGTGTTCCTTTTCTCCGTAGAAACTTTACTTTAAAATATAATCACGTTTCTTTGAAAGAGTATGAATTTCATGAAATGCTTTTATGAGAAATGCACATGTCTTTCTTTGAAAAGATTAGCCGTTGTTTGTGATATGTCACAGATTTGTTAGAATTAGCACAGTGTTCCTTTTCTCTGTAGAAGCTTTATTTGAAAGATAATCACGTTCTTTGAAAGTGTATGAATATCATGTAATGCTTTTGTGAGAAACGCACAGGTGTTTCTTTGAAATGAGAAGTCGTTGTTTGTTATATGTCAGAGAATTGTTAAAAGTGAGAACAGTGTTTCCTTTTCTCTGTCGAAGCTTTATTTATGTTTTGTGAGAAACGCACATGTGTTTCTCTGAAACGAGAAGTCGTTTTTTTGTGATATGTCACAGAATTGTTAGAATGAGAACTGTGTTCCTTGTCTTTGTAGAAACTTTACTTTGAAAGACAATCACGTTCTTCTGAAAGTGTATGAATTTCATGAAATGCTTTTGTGAGAAACGCATATGTGTTACTCTAAAATGCGAAGCTTCTGTTTAAGATATGTCAAAGAATTATTAAAGTGAGAATAGTGTTCCTTTTCCCTGTACAAGCTTTACTTTGAAAGAGAATCACTCTCTTTTGAAAGGATAAGAATTTAATAAAATGCTTTAGTGAGAAATGCACATGTGTTTCTCTGAAACGATAAGCCATAGTTTGTGATATGTCGAATTTAGTTAAAAGTGAGAACAGTATTCCTTTTCTCTGTAGAAACTTTACTTTGAAAGATAATCATGTTCTTTTGAAAGTGATTACGTTCTTTGAAAGCTAGAGAATGTCATGAAATGCTTTTGTGAGAAACGCACGTGTGTTACTCTGAAATGAGAAATGATTGTTTGCGAAATGTCAATTACTTGGCAAAACTGAGGACAGTGTTTCTTTTCTCTGTAGAAGCTTTACTTTGACAGATAATCACGTTCTTTTCAAAGGTTAAGGATTTCATGAAATCCTTTTGTGAGAAAACGTAAATGTGTTTCTCTGAAATGAAAAGACGTTATTTGTGATGTGTCAAAGAATTGTTAGAATGAGAACTGTGTTCCTTGTCTCTGTAGAAACTTTACTTTGAAAGATAATCACGTTCTTTTGAATATGTGAATTTCATGAAATGCTTTTATGAGAAATGCACATGTCTTTCTCTCAATAGATAAGCCGTTTTTTGGGATATGTCAAAGACTTGACAAAACTAAGGACAATGTTCCTTTTCTCTGTAGAAGCTTTACTTTGAAAGATAATCACGTTCTTTTGAAAGAATATGAATTTCATGAAATGCTTTTTTGAGAAACGCACATGTGTTTCTCTGAAATCAGAAGTGGTTGTTTGTAATATGTCACAGAATTGTGAGAATGAGATATGTGTTCCTTGTCTCTGTAGAAACTTTACAGTGAAAGATAATCACGTTCTTTTGAAAGAGCATGAATTTCATAAAATGCTTTTTTGAGAAATGCACATGTGTTACTCTGACAGGAGAAGTGTCTGTTTTGGATATATCAAAGAATTATTAAAGTGAGAACAGTGTCCTTTTCTCTGTAGAAGCTTTATTTGAGAGATAATCATGTTCTTTGAAAGAGTATGAATTTCATGAAATGCTTTTATGAGAAAACCACGTCTTTCTCTGAAAAGATAAGCCATTGTTTGGTATATGTCAAAGTATTTTTAAAAGTACAAACAGTGTTTCCTTTTCTCTGTAGAAGCTTTACATTACATTTTTTGAGAAGCGCACATGTGTTTCTCTGAAATGAGAAGTCTTTGTTTGTGATATGTCACAGAATTGTTAGAATGAGAACTGTGATCCTTCTCTCTGTAGAAACTTTACTTTAAAAGATAATCACGTTTTTTTTAAAAGAGTATGAATTTCATGAAATGCTTTTATGAGAAATGCACATGTCTTTCTCTGAAAAGAAAGCCGTTGTTTGGGATATGTCAAAGAACTGTTAGAATGAGAACAGTGTTCCTTTTCTCTGTAGAAGCTTTACTCTGAAAGATAATCACGTTCTTTTGAAAGTGTATGAATTTCATGTAATGCTTTTGTGAGAAACGCACATGTGTTACTCTGAAATGAGAAGCATCTGTTTGGGATATGTCAAAGAATTATTAAAGTGAGAACAGTGTTCCTTTTCTCTGTAGAAGCTTTATTTGAAAGATAATCACGTTCTTTGAAAGAGTATGAATTTCATGAAATGCTTTTATGAGAAATGCACATGTCTTTCTCTGCAAAGATAAGCTTTTGTTTTTGATATGTCAAAGACTTGACATACCTAAGAACAGTGAGTGTTTCCTTTTCTCTGTAGGAGCTTTACTTTATGTTTTCTGAGAAACTCATATTTTTTTCTCTGAAATGAGAAGTTGTTTGTGATATGTCACAGAATAGTTAGAATGAGAACTGTATTCATTTTCTCTGTAGAAACTTTACTTTGGAAGATAATCATGTGGTTTTGAAAGAGTATTAATTTCATGAAATGCTTTTGTGAGAAATGCACATTTCTTACTCTGAAAAGATAAGCTGTTGTTTGTGATATGTCAAAGACTTGACATAACTAAGAACAGTGTTTCCTTTTCTCTGTAGAAGCTTTACGTTGAAAGATAATCACGTTCTTTGAAAGCAATAGAATTTCATAAAATGCTTTTGTGAGAAACGCACATGTGTTACTCTCAAATGAGAAACGTCTGTTTGGGATATGTCAAAGTATTGTTAAATGTGAGAACAGTGTTCCTTTTATCAGTAGAAGCTTTACTTTGAAAGATAATCGGGTTCGTTTGAAAGGATAAGAATTTCATGAAATGCTCTAGTGAGAAATGCACATATGTTTCTCTGCAAAAATAAGCCGTTGTATGGGATATGTCAAAGTTAGTTAGAAGTGAGAACACTCTACCTTTTCTCTATAGATGCTTTACTTGAAAGATAATCACGTTCTTTTGAAAGTGTATGAATTTCATGAAATGCTTTTGTGAGAAACGCACATGTGTTACTCTGAATTGAGAAGCGTCTCTTTGGGATATGTCAAAGTATGGTTAAAAGTGAGAACAGTGTTCCTTTTCTCTGTAGAAGCTTTACTTTGAAAGATAATCACATTCTTTGAAAGTGTATGAATTTCATGAAATGCTTTTGTGAGAAACGCACATGTGTTACTCTGAAATGAGAAGCGTCTGTTTGGGATATGTCAAAGTATGGTTAAAAGTGAGAACAGTGTTCCTTTTCTCTGTAGAAGCTTTACTTTGAAAGATAGTCACGTTCTTTTCAAAGGTTAAGTATTTCATGAAATGCTTTTGTGAGAAACGCACGTGTGTTATTCTCAAATGAGAAACGTCTGTTTGGGATATGTCAAAATATTGTTAAAAGTGAGAACAGTGTTCCTTTTCTCTGTAGAAGCTTTGCTTTGAAAAATAATCACGTTCATTTGATAGTGAATGAATTTCATGAAATGCTTTTGTGAGAAAGACACATGTGTTTCTCTGAAATGAGAAGACGTTGTTTGTTATATGTCACAAATTGTTAGAATGAGAACTGTGTTCCTTGTCTTTGTAGAAACTTTACTTTGAAAGATTATCATGTTCTTTTGAATAGATGAATTTCATGAAATGGTTTTGTGAGAAACACACCTGTCTTTCTCTGAATAGAGAAGCTGTATTTTGGGATATGTCAAAGTCTTGACAAAAGTAAGCACAGTGTTACTTGTCTCTGTAAAAGCTTTACTTTAAAAGATAATAACGTTCTCTTGAAAGCAATAGAATTTCATGAAATGCTTTTGGGAGAAACACACATGTGTTTCTCTGAAATGAGAAGACGTTGTTTGTGATATGTCAAAGACTTGACAAAACTAAGAACAGTGTTCTTTTTCTGCAGAAGCTTTACTTTGAAAGATAATCGCGTTCTTTTGAAAGGATAAGAATTTCATGAAATGCTCTAGTGAGAAAAGCACATGTGTTTCTCTGCAAAAATAAGCCGTTGTATGGGATATGTCAAAGTTAGTTAGAAATGAGAACATTCTTCCTTTTATTTGTAGACGCTTTACTTTGAAAGATAATCACGTTCTTTTGAAAGTGTATGAATTTCATGAAATGCTTTTGTGAAAAACGCACATGTCTTTCTCTGAAAAGATAAGCCATAGTTTGTGATATGTCAAAGACTTGACAAAACTCAGAACAGTGTTCCTTATCTCTATAGAAGATTTACTTTGAGAGATAATCACGATCTTTTCAAAGGTTAAGAATTTCATGAAATGCTTTTGTGAGAAACGCACATGTGTTACTCTCAAATGAGAAACGTCTGTTTGGGTTAAGTCAAAGTATTGTTAAAAGTGAGATGTTCCTTGTCTCTGTAGAAGCTTTACTTTGAAAGATAATCATGTTCTTTTGAAAGTGTATGAATTTCATGAAATGTTTTTGTGAGAAATGCACATGTGTTTCTCTGAAATGAGAAGACTTTGTTTGTGATATGTCAAAGACTTGACAAAACTAAGAACAGGGTTCCTTTTCACTGTAGAAGATTTACTTTGAGAGATAATCACGTTCTTTTCAAATGTTAAGAATTTCATGAAATGCTTTTGTGAGAAACGCAAATGTGTTACTCTCAAATGAGAAACGTCTGTTTGGGATATGTCAAAGTATTGTTAAAAGTGAGAACCGTGTTCCTTGTCTCTGTAGAAGCTTTACTTTGAAAGATAATTACGTTCATTTGAAAGTGAATGAATTTCATGCAATGCTTTTGTGAGAAACACACGTTTTTCTCTGAAATGAGAAGACGTTGTTTGTGATATGTCACAAAATTGTTAGAATGAGAACTGTGTTCCTTGTCTC